>VWZP01006436.1:1495325-1569380 GCA_013396995.1 Dicaeum eximium | reverse complement strand
AAAAAAAAAAAAAAAAAAAGGATTTTCAAGTATGGCTGCCTGGAATTTCAATGTACATAAATTAAAAATGAGTGATAGAAGAACAGTTTCACCTCATCTTGTATCATGCAAGCCTTCAAAGCAGAATTATGAGAAGCAAGAACACAGCATACATTTGTGGGTTTACAAATTATGTCAATACTGTAAGAAGTGCTGAATACACCACAAAGTGCTGGATTTTGTACCCTTGGTTTAATCATAAACCATTGCATCTGTCTTTGTCCATATCTGTTGCAAAACAGAACTCATAGGCTGCAGCCAAGAGACAGATACTGAGCAAATACAGTGAGAAACATCTTGACCAAACCAGATTTCAGCTTAAATACATAAAACAAATGCTAGAAGTTTCCAACAGCAATATCTTGAGATGGAAATGAAGTATTTTTCCCATACTGAGACTGAAAAACCCTCCCAAAACATACAACCTTTAGTGCAACCATTAAACTAACAAGATGCAGACAGATTTCACATTAGTTTCTCTGTTGGACATCAACAGCATCTTGAGGAGGTTTCTAGCCTTAGATTCATTCTGCCTGACTTCACACAGTAAATATCTACATCTGAACATGTATTCTCAGCTGCCCATTTTGACAACAAGGAAAACTAAAGGGTTTTTTAGAGCATGATTCATCTTATCTGTTGTAGACATCTGCCGTAGGCTAAACTGAATTGCCCTGGCAATGACTCAGTCGCTCTGGAATTGCAAAGGATGTCTGGGAAGACCTGCTAAGGTGACAGGATTTACAGAGCAGGCATGTAAATCTGAATGAACTGATCTCCCTCCCTGTGTCAAAAGTGTGAAATGCCATCTCCCTCCCTACGCCCCCCACTCCCTTGAAGCAAGAAGCAGAAACAAAGTGGGAAGTGATAATTTGTTTCCACAGTTCTTCTTTGCACAGGTGTCAGTGCAATGTTGAAAATGTAAAGCATAATTTAGAGCACAGTTTTGGCTGGGATGAACTTCCTCCCATTTCTTCTGCTAAAGAATATTAGCAGTCCATAACAGCAAAAAAAAAATATCTTTGGGGGATGAATAAAGACAATATATAGGCTGCCCTCTTATTTATACTCTGCAAAGAAACTGAGTTTGCTCTTTACCAAAAAGGACTGGCACTAAATGTGATCCTCTTGCATGAATTTGAGGAAGATAATTACTCTTAGAAGAGAGCCTGATTTTTTTTTGTTGTAGAGCAAATGATAAGTTGACCTCTATAGATTATTAACTTGAGTCTAATTGTATACGTTAGATACTTAGTGGATAAATCAGAGGAGGAAGTACCTTCACAAAGAGAAGAAGTAAAAGCAGCAGTGAAAACTATGTACAAGAACACTGATTTTTTTCATAGTCCATCTGGAGAATAAGAGCATGACTAAACAAATATATGACATCGGCGGGAATTTGAAAATTAGGGTGAAGTTGTAAAACTTGTAAAAGCCAATAATGCTATAATGAAAGACATTAAAATTTGGTGAAAATATTTGCAGTAAATTATAATTCTGTGCCAGTTGTCAGTGGGTGGTTCTTCAGTTATGTACTTGGATTAATCTTCTTATGATTCCTGTATATTTCTTTTTTCTTCTCTGAGACTATTTTTGGGTTCATCAAGTAAGTTTCTCTGATGAAAAATAAAAGTTAGAATGTAGTTTGCATGGTAACAGGCTTCACAAATCTTTTTAAGAGCACAAAAGGCATGATAATGTTCAAAATACATCATCCTATGTTTTTCCACATGAAACATTTACCAATGACTGCAGACCATCTTCTTAACTACATTAGAGGCTAATTTTACACAGAACTCAACTAATTTTCATATTTCGAGCTTCATCACTGTCGTAGCCATTGGCTACACCTCCCAAAACAGAAAGGAAAAAGCTGTGGAAAAGAAATGTACTAAGCTAGATACAGGATGGTGCAGATTTGAGGTCCCATGCTTTCAGAGCTCTCACAGGGGCACACCACAGCCCATTCTCTTCCTCCGGTGCTCATAGGGGAAAAAAATATTAATAGTAAAAAATGGAGAACGTTTTAAAAATCAGATATGTAAGACCCAGCAGAAAACAAAACAAAAAAATATTTTTACTCACAAATGTAACAAAAGTAGTTAATCACGTTAATCAATAGGCATGCCAAGAAGTGGTGGAGCACTGCATGTTGAAAAGTGCAAGAAGTTGTGTAAAGCTACAGCTCTCCTTGTGAAGCAGGAAGCTCTCCTTGTAGCTGTGTCCAACACCCTTGAGTATGCAGGAGAGAAACTTGCCCATGAGCTGGCTGTGTCTAAGAAAGGATCTGTGAGAGAATCTTGCAAGATCTCATAAGAGACAGAATAACTATCAAGAGCCCTAAAGTACTCATCAAGTGCAAGTGTACTCTTCTCAAGAGTACTCACAGTACTCTTCTTGAGAGTACAGTGCCACCAATATCCCAGCTCTCCCCATTGAACAGACCCACGTGGAGAAAGTGTCAGTGTTGAAAAGTCTACTTCAGGTAAGCGGTGGTGTGAGGAGGGAAAAAAATGCCAAATATGTGAGAGTTAGGACTTTGATCACCACTTTGAGCACCCATTTCTAAAATTGTAGCTAATTTCTTACAGATAAGAATAACCAGGACTCATAATTTCCTCAGAAATATCTTTAACATAATAGCCACTTTACACTGAGGGTATTTTATGTATTTTTGCATTTGTTTTTGTCAAGTTGCTTAACATATTTCTGAAAAGCAGTTCACTGAGGACAAAATAGAGATTTGAATGGAGTAATACAAGGATTGCTTCTCCATCTCTGGATGGAGAAGCATCTCTGGATGACATCTCCATCTCTGGAGACTTAGATTCAGACTAATGGGATTTCTACAAAAACGTCAGGTACAATATAGAATGATATTTCAGGTCATGATTATTTAGATCTTTTAGGACCTATTCAATATGCTCTGTTGAATATTTTCATTATTCCAAAATCTTGCTGTTAATGGATTTTATCAAACTAGTGCAATAGACGTCAGACCCAAGTAAAGTACAACTAATGTCGGATTTTCATCTCTAAAAGGGACACTCAAAGCAGTCTTTTTCTTCTTTTCTCTTGTGAGATTGGGAATGACTGATATCCAAGTCATTAGCATTCAGGTTGTTTGTGGCACTACAAAATGATGAAAGTAGTTTGAAATGAATAGTATCTTTAAGTGTGAGACATTTTGTGAAATTATGCATCTGTTTCTTCCTTGGAAAATCTGTATGCCAGCCAAGGCATAGTAAGGCAGAGTGAATGCAATTAAATCAGATAAAATTTTATTCTGGTGTCCAGTTCAGGGCCTCAGCAGTCCAGATAAGGAGTTTTTAGCATTCTCACTATGCATAAAACACCCTTTGAAAATAAAAATAGAGTATAAAAAATCTATGGTAATCTTCCCATATTTTATTAAAATAACTTGAATTTGTAAATTGACAGACATTTGAAGATATTTAGAAAAAGCTCTAAATATCTAATCTTGTGATCAGGTTAATAATCCAATTATTATAATACTCACAAGACAAATATTTACCTGAGACTCCTTAACAGCTTAATTAAACACAAAAAGGCTACTATGCAAAATAGAAAAAATACCTTGTAAAAGAGCTTAGTAATATTTTTGGTGAATTAAATATAGATAGCAGTCAAAGAGATAACCATTTTCAACCACCAGTAAAAAGCTCTTAATCCAAACCAAACTCCCCAAAAAAGCTTAATTGCCAGGCTGGGAGCAGTCATAGTAGCAGTTTGTCATATTTTGGGTCTTGGTTCCAAAATTAGTTTCCAGTGAAGGAAAATATGCACATACATACATTTAATTTCAGAGGCATGTTTGCATATACCTAAAATTAAAGATGTACTCAGCTAATGAGCTGAAATGCATCTTCAAGGGCTCAAGTCCAAAGTCCTGGTTTGCATATCATATTCAGATTTGCCTAGACACACTAGATTTATTAAATATTACCACTGGATTTTGTTCCTCTTGCTTTCATTATTACATCCACCTCTTTTTCATACATTTCAAGTAGCTTATTTTGGGTCAGGTATGCATCATTAAAATGCTGGGTTTGCCTCTAATTTTAGTGTGATCTCTATAAAGTTTTAACTATCTGAACATTGAAAAAGTCAAAAATTGATCTATTAAAATACTTGAAAATAGAAGCAGGTTCATACAATAAGTTGAGCCACATAGTAAATTTTACAAAGTGTTAGTAAAGTTTTCTATTTTACTATCAAAAGTCAAAAAAATTTACTTTAATGCTGATAAAAAACATATATATTACAGCTGTTTTGGAAGGACTCTGGAAGGCTCATACAGATTTAGAGAGACATTGATTGAGGAAAAATGAAAGATACTGCTGCATTTTATATGTTCTTTGGCCAAAGGGAAATTAGAAGGCTGCATTCAGACATGTTCCCAAAGGACAGGTGACAGCCAAAAAAAAAATTGAGGTGACCTCCTCATTGGGTCATTGGTTCCTTGTGTCATTTCTAAGTTCTGGATGGTCTTTCAAAAGAAAAATACATAAACATAACAAACTTCTCCCTTCTGCATATCCAACCAGCAGGCTATAGGTTCTTCCCATCCTGGCTATGCCCTCATTCAAGCTGTGCAGGCAGTAAATTCTCTGTAGCCTCCTGTCCTGGATATTTATGTGGGACACCAGAGCTGTGGGCTCACCTCCTGTTAATCTGCAGTAGATGACTGCTCTAAGTACTGGAACAAATGGTTTACCAACACTGTTTTTACTGCATGAATTATTGCTGAAGTGAGTTAAGATCTAAGAATTTAAGTGGTCTCTTCCTGAAACTGAGGCCCATGGATAGCAGTTTTCACAGCTAGACTTAGGAAAATATTTGTTGATTGTTTGGTTTTGTTTGTCCATAGGGAATCAAAGCCATACACCTTTCCTTATATCAGTCAGAGAAAAAGCATGTACAGTACTTCATACTTCAGCTAAGCATGAGGCAATTCAGTCCCAAGGGAGACAGGAGCCCAAGTGCACCCAAAAAAGCTTCACAGATGAAGCTTTGTGAAAGTGGAAGACATTTCTTTTTAATGGTATAGATGAGTGGATGATGTGCTTCAAGCCTTGGAAAGAGATCAGTTCTCTGGGCTTGATGGGCAACTTGTATCTGCCTTAAGTTGTGTTTTGATTTGTAGATGAATGTTAAGTAAGAAGTAGTCACTAGAAACGACAGGGATCTCAATTCTGATGTTTCTCTGTCCATTTCATTAGAACCAGTTAAAAAATTAGAACAGAGTATCAGCATGTACCAGCATCTCCTATTGTATAATCATCCTGAAAATATTAAATACAAGAAGAAAAAAATATAGCTCTGTTTTTAGCAGAGTTAACACATTTGGATCTTGGGTATTACAGAATCCTCAAAAATGTCAGACCAGTTCTGTAAAATTTGGAAGGAAGTTGCCTAGATTTTTTTTTTTCTATTTTTATTCTCTTTTATCCCTGGCTGAAGAACCTATTCACAGCAAACCACCTTCTGCACTTATTACAAGCCTCAGCACAAGACAGATCTATTTAAAAGTGCATATTGAGTTGAGAATGCAAAAAAAAAAAAAAAAAAGGATCAAATTTTTCCAATTTTTGACTGTTTTTATTCATTTTAATGTCTGGATGGTCCCATTAATAGCAACCAATTTGTAGGAAGGAATGGCACCAACAGCCTTGAGCAAAACAACCTACAGAAAATCAGAGACAGAAGAACAGGAGGGTGCTTTTGGAAAGCTCAGGATTAACATCCCCTTTTTCCATAGTCAGGACAAGGANCCCTTCCCTTCCCTTCCCTTCCTGACAAAAGGCAGTTTTGTAATTCCTAGATTTTCTGTCGTTCTGTTTCCACAGGAACTACATGAACGTGTCTGACCCCATTTCTCTGTGGCACTGAATAGCATGGCATCAAGGTTAGAAGAAATAAAAAAAAACACAAAAAGACAAAAAAAAAAATACAAACATCATACAATAGAAACCTTAATCATGTAGTTATAAGTTTAAAAAATGTTTGAAAGTCTGTTGCTTTGTCTTTCCCATTTCANGACAGATGTGGTATGAGTGACAGAAATGGGAAGTGGTGTAAAAAGTCCTCACTGATTCCCATTATATCCTCAAAAGGATAATCTCTGTTCTCTCCTCATGTACTTTCTAGTTCCTGTGAAATATTCCCAGTCCATTCCCTTCCCTTCCCTTCCCTTCCCTTCCCTTCCTGACAAAAGGCAGTTTTGTAATTCCTAGATTTTCTGTCGTTCTGTTTCCACAGGAACTACATGAACGTGTCTGACCCCATTTCTCTGTGGCACTGAATAGCATGGCATCAAGGTTAGAAGAAATAAAAAAAAACACAAAAAGACAAAAAAAAAAAAATACAAACATCATACAATAGAAACCTTAATCATGTAGTTATAAGTTTAAAAAATGTTTGAAAGTCTGTTGCTTTGTCTTTCCCATTTCACATGGTCCTGCTGCTAAAAAAAAATTTCCCTGAGGTTCCTGCTGCATCTCTCCTATAAATGATTCTCTTTGATCAGAATCCAGTGCAAGCAGGGCTTTTTTTTTCAGTCTTACAGAGGCAATGATTCCATATCACAGCACTGAAACCCTTGACAGCTCAGTGGGTGTGAGAAGAAGAAGCAGGATTATCTAAAAAAGAGAGAAAAAAGAGGAAGCAATTCAAAGTCAGGCCAAAGATGACAAGAGAATCAGGATAGCAGCTGTACAAAATCGTACTTGATCTCTGCCAGAGATGTGGTATGTAGGGGTGAATGACAACTTCTAATTAAAGTTGTGACTGATTACCATGTAAGAAATGACACAATTTGTCGAAGACCTGGATCCGAAGATGAATCACATTTATTTGTGGAAAATGCTAATTTAAAGTTATGAATTTTAGAGGAACATCTGTGGCTTCTTTTTTTCCTTTTTATATAAATTCACTCCATAGTCTTTCAGTTTTCTTAACTGAAACTTTTAAATTGTCTTTTATCCCAGCACTGACTGTACATTACAGTAAGTAAGGAGGAAGAAATACTGAAAAAAATTTGGAAGAGGCCTTGACAGTAGTTCAGCTGTCCTTATTTGAAATTCCAGGAAAGATGCAGTTTTAACATACACTATCTATTGTTGTGTAATAAATTCACAGATCTCTATCAAGCAACTCAGGATATTATTTTTCAGAGATTTTGAATTGTTTACTTGTCACATATGCATGTGAACTGAATTCACACCCTTTTTGCAAGAGACACATGAATATGAGCATTATTCAAACACATGTGCTGACTCCCTTGAAAGCACATTTTGAAATTGGATTCACACTGAGATTAGCCAGCTTCTGTGCAGTTTTCTCTTGAGAGCTATCTCAATTGTTGTCCAAATTGATATTTTTCAATATAGAAGACTAAATTATTGTCACCTTCTACTGGTTGCTTCACATTTCTCAGGCAGGGCAAAGCCCCTGGGAATCCACCCGGTGCAGAGTTTTCTTAGCATGAAGTCTTTCCATGGCCAAATCCTGCTTTGCCACCTGTTTTGATTTGATCTCACACTGAATTTGTCTCCATGGTATTTTTTAGCTTTAAATACCTAAAACATAGTGTTTAAGATTTTTAATAAGATCAGTATCTTAAAACACAGTCACATAGATAAATATTTTCCAAACACCTTTCTTTACAGCCTTGCTCCAGAATTCAAAATACTTTTTACACTTAAAGGTAAATCTGAATTCTGAGGCATTAATTATCACATTTTCACACTATTCAGAATTATTATATACCTCTAGGCTGTTTTCAGATGATCTTAGCTTTAAAAATGTGGGAATGGAGAAAAAAGATTTTGCGTATTTGCTCATGCCATCGTTTATGCTTATAGTTAGATTTACAAAGCTGAAAGTTAAACTGTGCATTTATTTTGCAACACTTTATACTTTGTCTTTATGTAAATCACATTTGGAGAGAAGGCAATAAAATGTGAAAGCCAAATCTTATGTCTGGTGGTTTTTTCTTCCTGAAGTTACATATTATTATGAGTTACCAATTAAGTTGCATATGTAAACACCATCTTTCCCTGTGAGATTAAGGAAACAGGTAATTGAGGTAATGAATTAATGATAAAATTAGCATGCAAATATGAATGTACTTCTGCCCAATTCTTTTCCTTCCAGTTAGCATAGGAAACATGGTCTTGCAGCAGTTATGGTTTTTTGTATCAGCATGTCTCAGAGCTATGGCAATAATATGTGTTGAGTCCCTCTTCAGCAAGGTCTGTACTGTGCTATATTATGATACTGAAGCAAATTACAGAAAAATAAATAAGCCTAGAAAACTTCCCAAAATAAAATAAAAATCTGGTCAGGAAAGCAATGTGCCCTTCATATCACAGAATCACAGAATGGGGAAGGTTGGAAGGGACCACAGTACATTCACGTGGTCCAATTTCCCTGCTCAAGAGAACTTGTTTTTACTCCAACATTATAAAACTCAAGTGTTAGTGAACCCTACAGAGGACAGAGGGCAAGAAACACTTTGTATTCTTAATTGACAGCTCTGCTAATTCAACCGGAGTCCCAATTGCTAACTGGAGTTATGGTCTTTTAAATCTCACCACTGATGTAGAAGCTTCTGTAGGTGAGTTATCAACCTTGCCTCACACATTCCCCACTTTCCAGTAAGTTTTTACAGGTGCCATTGTTTTGTCCTGCATTTTAAATTTTGTCAAGCAGTTCTGGTATGGTGATGATGATGTACAACAACCCAGCATTTTAATTAATGTATGGATTTTGTGCTCTCTGCACTAAAGCCATCATTTCCCAATAGTCCCAGCAAAGATTATTCTGGAAGCACATAGGGAAAAACTTTGCTCAGAACATTGGTGTAAATTTTAGAGATGGTCTGCCTTTAAAGAGGACATGTAGTTTTGCCTATTGGTTGGCATTAGACTTGTTCTAATACTTTAAATCTTCAATAGAAGATCAAAAGGCATCACTATGGAAAAAGACACTATTTAAAAAGCAGTGAGTATATTTCTGGATAAATATGGAAAATATTACTTTTAAAAGGATAGTATTTTCTAAAAGCCGTAAAGTATTCACTTTTCCAAGCATTAAATGCCTCTTTTAGGCTTTTCCTGTATCATAATTTAAATAAAATATGTAAATCTGACATTTTGTGTCATCTCTGTATAAAATAAGGCAAGTTCATAAACCAGTCTGAATGCAGACGATAACAATATACATTTTCAGAGAACACATACTCTTAAATCCAAAAGTGCCTTTTGAAGTTCAATCCCTTATGCTTGTCACAGCCTTCTTCTGCCCTCTCATGATAGAAGTCTCTGCTCAGTTCTATAAAAATAAGATTTGGTGGGAAACACAATTTTGACAGCCACCATTCTGGATTACATCACAAGGAGCTGGGCATTGTGCAAAGGCAAGCTGAGGAGGACAGACAAACTCCCTTTTGTAGCATTGTATCAGGCTGTCTCCAGGTCTGAGACAGGAAAGAACTCATCAACTTCGCTTGTTAACGAGCAGTGCCTTTGGTTTCATCATCCAGGGACATTCAATTTCATACAACAGTCCCAGCACACTTCAAATTTCTCAAATGTGTTCTTCTGACTGGCCTCACATTTTTTGCTCCTTCATTTTCCACTCATGGAGGAGATTCCTGACGATAGGAAAGATAGAGTATACCCCACAGTGAGACCTAAACACCAGGTTTATGTGAGATGGTGGAGGCTGATGACACAACTGCATCCACTAAAAATATCCTTGGGGAAAACCACAGGAGTCCATTGCACCAACAATATTTCCACCCAGGCCCTCTGATCAGCAAGCTGGCTGATTCAAATACTACAGCCGCAGAAAAAATAACCTCCAGAACAGATAAGAATGGTTGGCCATCTGTCACCACAAGAAATATCAACAGCTGCTGGGATTTATTTTGCTTATTAATATCTTGCAAGCAGGTTAGAGGTGATCAAGGGATAGTTTGATATTTTTCCTGGACCCAGATAATACTTTGCTGCTGAAGCAGTCCTAAAGAGGCCCACCAAGAGATGAGGGTAAGAAGTAGGTTCATATCCCAGACAGTCATGGGAAAATATCCAGATTGTCATGAAGAAATTTTATGGTTCTAAACGACCTTGAAAAGAGGTTTTGTATCCCTTGATTCAGAGCTATTCTACAATTTGTGTCCTCTGTAATAGCAGAGGTAAGGGAGAATAATCTCCTTTAGTTCAAGAGCTCAGGCCACTAGCAAAGAACTTCAGTTGTTGTAAACTAAACTAACTGAAAAATAGCAATTTGCAGCATATTATCAGTATGTGCAAGGCAAGAAGAAAGGTTTTGAGTGAGATATCCAGCTGGTCTTCCATGGCTCACATTTCCAGCTGGTCTTAAGCAAGCACTGCTGTCAACAGAGGTGCATCACTTTCTGGTAGCTGAGAGTCTCGTACAATAACTCAAGTAATGCAGTATTGATTGTCACAAGCTGTTGACTACAACTACAGATTTTTAGTTCATAAGAATTTAAAGTCTTTATTTATGATTATGATTATGATTATTTTTATTATTATTGTTATTACCAGACTGGACATGACAATGATAACCTGGGAGCTTCACTACAATCTCCACTGTTGTTCCAATTAGAAGTGGGTTACAATTGTTTGTGAAATCTGTTTTCACACAAGCCTTCAGGTTTAGAAAGGGTCTTATCTAAATGTTAAGCTAAGGTAATGATATTATTTTCCTGAGATCAGGAGGTCAAGTTAATGAACAGTTAAAAAGAATTTTGACATGTCCAGCTAGAAGGCAGTTACAACTAGAATGTATCTTTTTCCCCCTAGCCTAGCCTCGCCCCACAACTTGTAATTATTCCACCATGTACACTATTAAAACCGCATGTTTTATTATTGTTCATTTTTATGTTTTTGGTTTAAGTTTTATAAATTTTATAACAGGCAATTCCTACTTTAATGATCTAGCAGGAGTGGTAAATGTTTAAATCAAATTGACTGTATCAGAGAACTATAACCAGGTGAGAAAGTATCAGTTACAGCAAATATAGGATGCAGATGTTTATAGACAAAAAGGAGAAAGAGACAGATCTTTAAAGAGGGTTAAGTTAATACTATATTTTATGATTCTTTTAGAAAAGTTCAAAACACTTCAGGTAATGATTTACTCTGTAAGGCACTGGGTCTTAACAAAAATGCTTAACCAAATGACAAGTAAACAGCTGTTCCAAAGCCACCAAACATTATTCCCAGATTAGTATTTTGTCATTAACACTGGCTTAGTGAACAGGACAAGAAAAAAAGCCATGAATGCATGCCATAAGGGAATATGAAATTATATTAACTTTGATAGAAAGCAAAACTAGAATTTGTTATAGCAATAAAAAAATCCATAGATTTGAAAATTTTCCGTATATTCCAGCATCATAAAAAATGGGCTGTGGTTATAACAATCTGAAGTGGTTCATGGGAAAATGTCTATTTTCACCTTTAACGCTGTTGCCAAATATAAGAAAACTTACCCTGACCAAGCTGATCACAGCTCTTCTGAAGTCATTATCTGTAGTTACATTGGTGAGCAAAATAGTATGGAGCTGGACAAAGATCAGCTACCAGCAAATACGAGCCAAATTAATATCCTTGATACAACCAATAGTTTAAAAGAAATCCCAGAAGCTGCAATGTCATGGGGGACTCATTTGTATATTAATAAAACAGGTTGTCCATAGAGGTGAGAGATGCCCCATTCCCAGAAACATTCAAGTTCAGGTTGGATGGGGCTATGAGCAACCTGATCTAATTGAAGAAATCCCTGGTCATTGCAGGGGGTTGGACTTGATAGGGTATGAAGGTCCCTTCCAACCCAAACTATTTTATGTCCTTCTGTGAAGAGCAGACCTATGTTCTATTTTTTCAGTATTTCTCTTTCATTTCAGCTCATAAGAGCCACAGGATACTACAGTCTCACCTATAAGTGGTGTTGCAAAGCAACGTGCACATGTTCTAAAGGAATGTGCCAAAGTAGCCTTTCCTAAAATACACAAATTTAATGAGAGGAATAAGAAACCTCAATTCTATGACTCCCTGCCTGTAATCATGCAACAACCTTCTATCTTTTCAGCCTTAGTCAGAATCCACGAAAAGCTACAAGGGGAAAAGTCCAGAGATAATGGATCTAAATGTTAACTGTACATTGCAACCGTCCCTCACTATATCTGACCAAATCACCAACACCTCTGTAGCTCAAAGCTTGACCCTATTCAACTCATGAGAAGAGTTGAAACAGATCCAGAGTAAAATATTATGTGGTCTCTGGCAAAAAAATGTTGTGAAACAATCTCAAGGTCAACTCACTGACTAGCATTTTTTGAACATAACTTTTTTCCAATATCAGCTGGTTAGAAGAAACTGGTTCATCTTGACAAGCAATCCCTTAGTATTTTATACATTTATACCATCTCTTTTGGAATATAGAAGAATAAGCAGGAAGGAAATCTTCCAGACTCAGCAATTGCCATCTGGCTCAGAGCACTGAAGCATGACTCTGTGTTCTTGAAACAGTATATTACTTGCCTAGACCTATCAGTTTAGATTCATGGTCTCCATCCTTATCTTCAAAGCCCACAGTATCCCAGAAATACCATTTGAACACCAGGTATTCAGTGTTCTTAACATAATACTGATATAAAACTCATGCACACTTATAAACAGGATTTGAAACAAACCTCTGTTTGCATTGTGATTAGGAGAGAAAGGTGGTGAATTTAGACAATATATTTAATGCTGTCTTTAGAGGCAGCCACGTAGTCTGCTGAACACAATAAAGCTCATGTAAAACAATTGACATTTACTATCAGACTGGTTTCACAAGCACTTGCAAATGATATTGTCCTTTAAGATTTCCTTACAAACATAATAGCAAAGCATCCTGCTATATTCCCAGACTCTCTCCCCTTGCAAATGTTATTCTGTAATTCTTGAAAGAAATAGAGAAAATAAACCCAAGATGAGTATTTGACTACTGTTGATGACAGAATACATTTAGAAACATTTTAAAAAATCTGCAGTACAATAATTAATATACCAACCATTAAAGGAAGTATGGAGTAATGAATGGGACAGCAAAGTTTCCATTATGGAAAAAGACAATAATGACTACATATGTTCTACAGAAAGGATATTGTAAACTGTGCTACAGAAGATTAAAGTTCTTGAATTTGTTTTGTTTCCTTACTTGTTTTCATATGGAGTGCCATTTATAGGAAGCCACACATTCTGTACTGCATCATAAAAATTTCCTGCAATGCAACACTTTTCAAGCATGGCTTGCTCTACGGCAAACAGGGTACCAGTAAAGAAGATTCTACATTATATCTTAATCAAAACTTTAATAGGTCTAATACAGATATCTTTTCTTAGGAAAGGCTGTCTACAACTCAGCATCTAGGGTGTTCTGTTGAAAAACAGATTAGAAATAGAGGTACAAATCGAAATCTCTGAAAATTAAAGCATTTATGAATAGTAATAATAAAAAGCATATGACACTTGTGTGTCTAGAATCACCTTTCACAGGTGAAAGATCAAGTAATACTCTAGAATCATTCTACAGTTTCCAGAGGGAAGTACTGGTCTTGCAGATTAGGAAAATTTGTCATCTCTCTGGAGCTTATCGGAGACATCTATTCCCTAGCCCATAAAGTGTAAACACCCAATGGCCAGCATCTTTATCTCTAAGGTTCAAACATTTACATTTCAGTGAGGTATAAAAAAGTTAGGTAGCTGCTGTAGGATTAACTCAATTTTTCTGTCAGATGGTAGAGAAAGAGCAGTTTGCACTGACAGCAGCTCATTGACCACAAGTTAGATAAACTGTATGATTCTCTGCTATGGTTTGCATAGGTCTTTATGCCTTAGGTGTATTCATGCCATTTAAAAAACCTGAACTAAAATCTAATGGAAGTTATGGTTATGAAAATAACAGCAGCAGCTTCAATTTATTATGGTAGCATCATAATTCATGGTGTAGGTCTAAATCCATCTTTCACTGACAAACTGTTTTCATCCTGTCACTGATACAGCAGCAGCTTGATCCAAGAGAAGCTCACTCTGTCTATAGCACAATTTTATGCATTAGGATAAAAAATACACAAAAACATAGAGGAAGGACTTAAGCCACGAGTTATCAGACTCTATATCAATGGTGGAATGCTTTTCTCACAGTTGGCTGTGCAGCTTTAGCATCAAGTTTCTAATTGAAAGCACTTTAAATGGTATGCACATTCAATGAACATGCTTAAAGTGATTTTTCACAAACTTCAGTTGGAGAACTATGTTCTAAGCTACTACACTCTCAAATGAGAAGTGAGTGACAGCAAATTCATGCATACATCTAGATGATTATATATAGAACATGAATTAGTGCCACTATAATTGACAACCTTCTCTAAAATGAAACCAGCAACAGTCCTTCTCCAGCTGTACTTCTGCTATCCTGGAGAGATTCGTGTTTCAGGGATGGGCAGCTCTGCTGGCTCCAGGAGCTGCATGTTGAACATCTCACCTCATCAAGTGCCACAAAGCCATAAATGCCACATAACTACAGAGGTGAAATATGGTGTGGTCTGGGAGTACTTCACAAACTGGAAGTGACTGCCCATCATCAGAGATCCTGGCATTCAAGTTATAGGACAAGGACAGTGCAGGCAAGCCTGATGGAGCCAGACAGCCAATCCACCCAAACAACCTCAGCTTGCTCCCTTCCCACAGCCAGGCAGCCCCTGCACGTGTTGCCTTGCCAGCACATGTTGCACAGTGTAAGAGGTCTAATCATGGGTTTCTGTGCTGCTTAAAAGCTTCAACTTCGTCACTGTTCTCATTTCTTCTTTCCCCCCTTTTGTTCTTTTATGCCTGAAGATCAATTCAGTATTCAGACATACTTCCTTGTAATTTGATAGTGATCTGCCCAAAGGTGTGATGGTTCAACCATTTTTTTAGTCTGAGGGTCTCTACTAGCACCAGGATGTGACAATGATTAGGAGATCAAAGCCCACTATGGTAGAAGAGAATCTCTCTTTTACTGTCAGAGGTAAAATATATGGAATTATAATGCATATTTCTTGTCATGCTCATGCCTTCCCCCTTGTAAATAATTATAGCTCCTGTTCACTTATTCATATATTCAAAAATTCACTGGTTTATTTATTGTCTTTGAATTTATTTACGTGTACTGTGCCCTCTCATCAACTCAAATGCTAATAGAGATTCTTTGAATCATTTGCAATAATAATCATATTTTCATTCTTTCATATGTATTGGTGAGCCTGCTTTGTCTACTAGATTATACATTTAATTCTCCTCTAGATTCACTGTTTATGAAAATGTAATTTACACTCTTTGTGATAGGGAAAGTCAGTCATACTAAGTAATATGCATTTTGGGGAACTTATCAGATACCCAAAATGCTATTCATGACTGAGAACTCCCAACTGATGTGCTGTGAAAGATTGTTTTGTATCATTTGCAGAATGCTGAAGCCTAGGACTGGGATCTCATTTCTGCTATATCTAACATCATTTAAATTGTGGTGAAGGAAAAAAGGAAGTGATCATTGGTGTGGAGTAATGGGACCAGGTGATGACTGATTTATTATGTCAGATGAAGCTTGACTCTGATCTTCTAAAATAGCTTTTCCATGGAAAAATAACAGGCATTTAAGTACTCTATTTATCTGCTAGATACAATGGAATTGGCAGCACATTTCTGGTATTGAACAGCAATGCTGCCTTTAATTGAAGTAGTCTCCATCTCTAGTTCAGTTAGGTCTTCCAATGAATTCTTCCTGCTAACACTTGTGTGGTAAAGTGGTTACACAGGCATCAAAATTATGAAATTGAGCTGAAAATTCTTTTCATAATAATTGTATATTTCTACAAAATAACAGAGGATTGGAAGGTGCTGCTCTGTCTGACCTTGAGCTGTTAATAATAAGAGCTGTGAAGCTTGTTACTGTGTTTCATCATTCTCTGGCCTGGGGGATTGTGTCTCCTTTACCGTGCATCTTATTAAAAACCTAGACAAGGTTCTGTGTAAGGTGGGAGTCATGGCTGGAAATTTCAGTTGAAGTTAAAAATACAGATTTCATCTAGTCAATATCTTGCTAAAATTCTAATTATAAAAACAGTGTTCCCAAACAGGAAAGAAACAATTATTCTCTGCCTAGATAATTTTCTAGGTAGGGAAAAGTTGGAAGAGATTTTTCTTGCAGAAGTAGAACTATTTCCAGAAGAATGGTTGCTCTTACTTTCTCTAAAATGAACAAGGAAAACCAAAGAATGAAAAAAAAGATGTAGGAATCTAATAGATCAGTGACAGAGGAGTAACTACAGTGGTTTATGAAGAAACCTAAATAAAGGATCTATGTGTTATTTTGAAACTTATAAAGTACATGCATCAACCCACATACATAGGGATGTATGCACAATACCTGGGTGCTTGTTTTCACAATCACCACTGTTAAAAATTTCTAGGCTTGCTTTGGGAAGTTCAACCACCAATACTGTTCAAGGAAGATGCGGCCATTGGTCTTGATGGAAACAGCAGCATTTCCCACCTCTGTGACAGGCTTCACATACACTTAGGGAGTCACTATTTCCCCCCTCTCCTACCCTAATATGTGCCCTTCACATCACATACCAAATAGGATCCCAGCTCCATCTCCACACTTATTTTATTTTCACCCTCTCAGTTACGGGGTTTATTGGGCAAAGGGTTTTGTTAGCACAGGCCTTGCAGTGTCTTCTGTGAGAGGCTGCTGGAAGTTTCCCCCATGTCCAACAGGAAGGAAGGTATGGGATGAAGCACAGCAAAGCACAGATGAGGTAACTTCTAGGTACTCAAGCAACTCCAGCTGTGATTCCTTCCCACTCACTTCTCAGCAGGATGAGGTTAGTCAGTCTGCCAGAGCCTGTGTTAATGATTCCTAATTCTCACCCCCTGCATCTCGCTTAGGAATTCGCACAGCTTGACGGATATGAAGGATCATATGCCTTGTGTAGGGAACAACGACAGTTAATTTCATAAATCAGAGGGAGGTTTTGAAACTTCTCAAATGTCTGATACTCCTGAAATAGTATTTCGAAAAACTAATGGATAACTTAAACAAAACAAACAGCAAGCCAAAAAAACCCAAACAACAACATCAACAACAACAACAAAACCAACCACAAAGCATTTAAAACAGAGACATTTGTTTTGTAAGCGTCAGTAGTAAGAACACTGAAAGCCTTGATTCGGTTCTCAGGCATGGCTGGGGGAGTACAACAGTCTTGAGGTTTTACCATGTAAAATGAGCAGAAAGTAAGTGAAGTTTGTTTTTCTCTAATTTATGACCAACACCTAGCCCTGGAGGCCTTGATTCAGCCTAAATTCCATATAAGCCTTGGTACATCTTTGTTGGCTCTGTGCTTTAAGAGGCAGGCAGCCAATGGGAAATACCAGGCTCAGAGATTTAAGTGGAATTCAGGTTGGGAGGAAGTTGGCCAAAGTATGATTTCCATAGATCTGTTTTTTATTGATATTAAGATAACTTTAAAAATATATCTGCTTGGACTAAAGAGTAGTTTTTCTCAAGTTTCCTCTATGGGAAATCCAAAAATATTTTTACTCCTTTTAATTTATTAAAAAAGTCAGGCAACAGCAGTTATAATAATGACAAAATCATGTGATATATTAGGCTGTGTTTTGAAAAGATACCTTCAAGTAACAGGAAAGAAGGGCTATTTTTTTAAATATCATTTCTAATAACATTTCAATGTGAAATAGAATTTGCAAGGGGATTTTTATGAATTTACAACCAGACTGCTGATAAACCCTGGTGTACAACAAATAACTAATAACCATTAGACCAAAATAACCAAAATAATTAATAGCCATTTGAAATGCACACAACAAGAAGATGTCTTGGCTCTGGGAGTCTACTGTCCAGTGTATTGTAATTTTGAACATTTAAAAAAATTTCTCTCTCCAGTACCACCCTAGTTCCACTACCACTGCAATTTAATGGCAAGTACAACTGTGAATATGCTGATGACATCTCAACTGAAAATTTAGTGAAGTCAAAAACCATTTTAAAAAATGTTGATAATGCTTTCTGCAGTCACTAAATTGTTCAGAACATGGGAAAAAAAATGAAGGAAAACCCCATGATCTACATTTATTTCGGTAAAATGATTTTTCTTGTAGTGAATCCATATAAGGTAACAACAACTAGAAATACCTCAAATTGCTCAGAACCCAAATAGCCTTTTTTTTAAGACAATTGAAAATTTTGGGGTTGATCCAAAATGTCTTTTTTTTTTTTTTTTTGGTCATAGATCAGCAACCAAAAAATCTTCATTCACCCTGCTGTGGTCTCAGGATGGTGGGATAGCAGGACTGGTTCACCACCAATTCTGTCTACAAAATATACTGCTTAAAAATGGTAAAATATGATTAATCTAGCAATGTAGCTAAAATGTAAGAGTCCAGATGAAATTAGCACTTGATCTTGGAGCAGTCAGGGAACACTGAACAATGCCTGAGGACTGCAATTCCAAAAATCACTTTAAAAGCTTTCAGGCTGTTTTCTCAGTTAGAAAAGCTTGTTTGAGAAGAGGATGTAGAAGGAAAAACAATAAAGGTCACATTTCTTTGAAGCCTTACACTGTCTGTTTAACAATAACTGTGCCTCCAAGGATGTCAATCATTATTTCAGGCTGTCAAACCAATTCAGTAAAAGTGAAAATGTAGAAAATGGTTTACCCAGAACTGGAATTATTTCAGAAACCAAAAGGGATAATTTCATGTTAGTAATTTTCTGTCTACTGTAATTATCCATATTTAAACAGTTGGTAAAGTATTTATAAACAGTTATGTGGGTATTTGAAGTAACACTCTTTCCCGACAAATCTGTAGAAGGGTGAATTTCCATAGCAAATCTGGGGAAAGCTTGCTTGACTGATGTTTCATCACAAGTCACTAAGATAAAAAACAGATGCTGAAGCTCCAGAATGGGCTACTGACTCTCCTAGGAGAGATTTAATCATGGTTTGGTAGGAACATGCTCTTATTCCAATGGAACAACATATAAACCTTTTTTTAATTTTTATTTTTGCATAAAAACTATAAATACTGGTGAATGAATCACATAAGAGAGACCACATGTGAGCTACTGGAGGAGTTCAGCATTGTGAGAAAATTGAAAACCTCTGTGTCACTGCCCTGTCAATCTCAATATGGATCATGGATGACTCTGGACTTTACACCAGACTATTTTTAATCCATTATATGGACATCTTCCTGCATTTTGCTTGATTTAGAAAAACTTTTTTGGTCATTCACTTTTCCACCATGGCTATCACAATCTTTATAGTATACAGTACAATAAGAGGTAGGTGAACAGGAAGGTGGGGAGCAAAACTGTGCCAAGGCAAAACATTTTTGGACACTACTTTCTATCCATGAATGAACACTTTCTTCTCCATAGTCATTCCTAGCAGTATTTCTTTGCAAATGACTCACAATCAATCTCAAATGGATCCACTGCACTGTGGATTGAAGGATTATACCTCCAATAGGAATCAAGAAGAATTGCTTATCTAAAGCATTCTATTGACAGAGGCAAGGTCAATAAAAGGTGCTGTTTGGACACCAGTGAGCCACTCAGAGCACTTTGAAAAGAAGCCCAAAGCTGTAAGAGAAATGTTAGTCAAGTGTTCCATAATAGCAAATTAGTTTTACTGCTTGGTGTAACACAAAATGGTGAAAAATCTCTAACACAAAAAAAAGAGAATTAACTTTATTTCTTTTAGGTATTAGAAAATTTTGTAGCTGCAGAGACCAGTCTCCCTGGGCTGAGAGGCAGCATCACATACATCTCAACTTAACCACATACAGAATTTCTCAAGTATTTGCCATAGTTCCCTCAATTTGCCACTGAGGGAAATTCATAGGAATTGCTCCCTGTTTTTTGGAGAGTTTTTCAGTAAGATCAATTACTGGAATACAATCACATTTCAGCGTGACTTCAAACGCTCATTTTTAATGTGAAATAGCAAACTTGCTGATGAGTAATTTTTCCTTCCAAAGAGGTCTAATTATTTAGCCTCCCCATTCTCTTTGATGGATGCATATTCCTTTTATTGGCTACCGTGACAATGAAGAAATTCATGATGGGATGTGACAAAAACTTTCTGTTCCCTCAGGTATATAACTTTTCTCTAAGTTTTCTCCAAAGTAGCTGAAGCAGCAGCAGAAGTCTGCTGAACTGTGTAAGCCAATTGTAGAAGTAATGTATTAATAAGTACAATTTCATTGAATTCTGGGGAATGTCTGCTAAATTGATGTGGAATTCTCTGTCCTTTTCCTAGAACACTTTTAAACCAACTGTGTTGATCAACTTGTGTGAAGTCCAAAAAGCTATCAATGCATTCCAGGAACCTCGTGGATTGCCTGTGCCCTGCTGTGTTGTCCCTCCAGCAGATATTGAGGTGTTGGATGTCCTCCATGAGGAAGCAGGGCTTGTGAATATGAGGCTCCTATCTGTCCATAGAGGGCCTCATCCACTCTATCGTCCTGGCTGGGTGACTTCTAGCAGGCCCCCACTATAATGTCACCTGTCCCTGTCCTCCTTTTAATCCTGACCCATAAGCTTTTGGTTGATCTGACCTGGAAGATCCTGGTAAGCATGATGTCTGAACTATTTAAAATTATTGGCATCACAGATTTAAGCCCTTCCAGCTTTATTACTCTCCTTTCTACTTCTGAAGAGGACATGCCATGTTTCATGTCTGGAAAATGTTCTGCTGGGATTTAAAACCCTAATCCAACCATCTCAGCATGTTAGGATGGGGCAGTAACTTTCTTAGCTTTAGTTTTCGTGGTTGAAACAGGCTAATAGATGAGGATTTGTGGTCCAGTACAGCTGCAAGAAATAGAGTTTCTTTTCACGTAATACTTCTTGTTTTCACATAATACTTCTTGTTTCACTTTTCAAAACACTCAGCAGAGTATCCCACTTCTGTGCAGTGCAACACCATATGTGAATGTGAACACGGTAGCTCAGTAAAAGCTGATAATTATGGTTAGTTTAGCCCCATAAATGTTTGGATTATGTTCAATCCTGAATGCATTAAATTCTAAATCACATTCAGAGCTCTAAAGCAGCTGAATCTCCCAGTTTGCAAGTAGTCCTTTTGCCTGTTTGAGTTGGGGAGCCACAAATTTTGCTTACCAAAGGATGATACAAGGTGGAATGATTGATGTTGGCTCATACCTAAAGAGTTGTCCAAATAAAGTAATACATAGAAAAATGAATCTACTTCACCCTGTCACTGTACGTGCCAAGAGACTGTTGCCAGCCTAGAAACTAAAATAACCCTTAAACAATCACTTTAATCTGCTTAACCCTTCATACACGTTTTAAATGATGCATCACTACAGAGCAAGTTGCAAAGGGAATTTTCCTGAAGTGCCGTATCTGTAACAGGAATTTAAAGAAATTAACAGCATTGCATATTTCAACTACCTTTTGACTCAGAACTTGACATTCATAGGAGAAGTCAATTCAGAGTGGTTTATATTATTTCACTAAGAAATCTTGTTTGTCAAATGGAAAAATTTCAGTTGACAGATTGTTTTTTGATATCTTCTTTTGAGAAAAATCTGTTTTGTTCCAAATTTTTTTGATTCAGTATTTTTCTCTTTCAAATTGCTTTCAGTATATTCTGATTCAATTGCTATTCAGTATATTCTCTTTCAAATTTCTTTCTCTCTCAAATGTGTGATTTACTATGTAATAATAGAAATACAATTTTGAAAGATGATGTAAAATTAATATTTTGGACATTATAAAAAAGAAATATAATAAACTATACAGACTGGAGGATCTACTAGGATCTTCTAATCTGCTAGGATTGCACTTTTTTCACAAATTTTGCTTTCTTTCTGTATGCTGAAAAAAATCTGTCTTCCCACCTCTGCTTATTTGGAGAAGAACTCCTTTGAACAAACACACAGAGAACATCTCAATAACTGGAATTTTCAAAGAGTTTCTACTGCAAGAAATGTTATTTCTGATATAGTAAAAATGCCATCTGCTTCCTACTGTGTTGCTTTAGTTTCTCAATGTTTCATAACTCAGTCAGTTTCTAAAATGCTGACAGTTTACCTGGTAAGGTCAATACATAATGATGTTTATTAAAAGTGTGTCTTTGCCATCAGATCAAATTCTAATGCTGTGCTTAAGGCATCCAACTTCTCTTTATAGTTTGCAGTGATACACAATTTCCTACAGTCTCCACTGGATTCTTATAACAAAGGCTCTTGAGGTGTCCTCTGGATCTACAGAAGCCTGGTTTTCCCTCCAAGATAATAGATGTCTGCAATGTGCTTGAAGTATCCTGCACCTAGAGCCACATCACAATGCCAGCTTTTTGCTTTTCACTCCCCTTTCATGAGCTGGTGATAAAATTGGATTCCCCATGGAGATGAAAGCTGATATAAGTGTGTCACATGCACAGTGTGGACAGCTCTCCTCATTGTCATCCCTCAAAAAAACACCTTCCAGGAGGAAGATACAGTCTAAATAGCATACTTTATTTTCTTTAGATGTCACATAAGAATGAAGTTGTATAAAGAACTGTAAAGAAAAAAATCTGGGTTAGGAAGAAATTTCTTCAACTGAGGAAGCTTTTCTGGAATCAGTTCCCTAAAACTAGAAGGAGTGGGTAGTATTCCCCAATCTTAGTTTCTTCAGGAAGTTTATTTATACATTTCTTAAGATGTATGCTGTCAAAAATATATTAGAACATTAGATTAATTAAAGTTGTTCTGTATTCCAGCTAAATAAACAAAAAAAATCTAACCACAAATTCTACAACACAACCTGTAAAAGCAGCAAATATCATCTGATCATTTTGGGTTAACAAGGCCACTAGATATCCAAGCATAGGTCCCTTTCCTGTTCCAAAATTTCAGTAGTTCTTGCTTCTTTGTGAACTGTGTAATGGCAGAGAGAGAGTTTGATAGAGAAGTGCTGGATCTCCCTCGGATTCCCTGGAGGGGCAGGTGCCTGCAGTAGGCACTCTGAAAACAGCTCAGTTCTCATTTCTTCTACTTCCCTCATGCTACATCTGTGAGGCTGATAGACCAGCTCATGAGGACTGTGGTGGGACAGCTAGAAAATGTTGCCTTGGGCTGCTAATCACAGCTCCTCAGGCAAAGATGGTTTGCTGACCTAGTTTATGTTTGTACTGAAGTAGACCAAACATGTTCCTACAAGCATCTGTCACATCTCATCTCTTGGGGTTGGCACCTTCACATGCAGGATAAGGAGAAATGACTGGGGGTTCTCCAGCATTTACACTGAATTGAGGAAAAAGCACCTTTATGAACCAGGGCCTGGAGGAATATCTGGCTGACTATCTGAATTACACAAAGTGGTGAAAAAATAGGATTCTTGGGTCAGCAGTGAAGCTCAGTGTCAGAGATGCCTTTTTGCTTTAATGTCAGTAGTGCTCAGGGCATGGAGTTTGCAGTTTTGTACCCTTTCCCCTAAGGTGTCATAACAGTGCTTTTTCCAAAGTTCCTGTAGCACTTTCCCCCTGTTTCTCCCTTGCTTAAGTTCAGGTGCTGTTGCCCTCACAACCCTGTGGCTGCCAAACCCTGATGTTGCTGTTCTCACGGGAAGCAACTGCTGCTCACAGGTTCTCATGGGAAGCAACTGCTGCTAGCATAAGAAACACCTGGCTTCACTTATTGCTTTGCAGATTGCAGTTTACACAAAAACAGAAACAAGAAAAGCAGGACAGTAGATAACAGCCAGTTATATATTTGATAAGTACTATCCAGGGCTACATGGGCTCAGCAGCCAATGGATGTGCAACATCTGTGCACAATTAGCACACTCTAGCCAAGGCTAATAGTTTCACAGGCAGAAGAAAGGAATAGAAAGCTTGAGCCATCCCTGATTAAAAGTATTATGATGCTGGGGTAAAAGCATGTGAAAGTGTCATCATTCTTTTCCTCATCAGTCATCTTTGCTGAAGAGAGCCCCAACTTGAGGACACTCATTCTGGGCATCCATCACTGTTCCTCCTCCCTGGCCACTGGAGAGTTCCTCCTTTCCTCTTCCTTTCCTCACGGCCTTTCGTGTTCCCTTCTCTTCCTCTTCCTCCTTCTCCCTAAACGTAACTTCCAGTGTTGGAGTTGATGTGTGGTGTGTGCCCAGCACTCTGCTCATACATCTTCATGCCTGTGGACCTGTCTCACTTTTCTGTGTGTGACAAACTTTTGGGCAATTAATCATGGGCACGTGAACATGATACCAGTGTGTATCAGCTAAGAGTCTGTAAGTTTTAGGACACCATGATCTGGAAGTGTTAGAATGAGAATGTGGAAGATTTTAGTGTCACAGATCATGCTCATTTCCAGTCTGGAAATCAAAGCCATCCTGTGAGCACCTAATGTATTAAGATATACAGGTACACTGCAGGACTAGAACATTTATAAACTGCATTTCAAAAGGCTTTTATTGAAATACCTCTGTTATGTCATTTTTTTTACACTTTCAGCTATATCTCTTTTGTTAATTCAAAATATTCCCTAGATGCTTTTAAAAATAACTGAAATTATTAACCTCTAGCTTTTCAAGGGTACAAAATATTTTATTATGAAACCCTTTGCACTTGGTGTTTGATGTGATCCCGAATCAAAACCAACTATTTAAAAATGTATTTTAAAGTTTCTGTAACTCAAGTTTCATTGAGCTTAGAAAACTTGCAACAATTTCAAGACAGGAAGCATGTGAAGCAGCATGAAGAGGAAATGATGCTTTCAAAACAAACGTTGTCCTGGGTTTTGTGCAGCTTTAGCTGCATTTCACTCTTTAATAAAGTATCTGTACAATCCTGTCCAGCTGTAGTGTGCACTGCAATCGTAGATTGCTACTTAGGCCTTTACTTCAGATTTTTACTAGTTAGTCCTTATGTCAAGACATAGCATGACCAAATTTCGAAATGCAGATTTTTTAGCTTCTCTCACATTTTTGTTGCAGCTTCCTTTCCCGCACCAGTGTTTGCCACTGATCACCACAGGACAGAATTGTTATTTGTGAAATTTATGAAGCTAGACTTCATTTCCATCATACTTTTTTTTTGTTTTTTTTTTTCCCCCAGATGATGAATGACGAGGTTAGAAATGGGGATAGGCAGGTTCTGATCCTGGTACTTGAGAATTTTATTATTTTTTGCATTGAGATAAAAATATTTTAGAAATATAAGTCTTGATGAACTGAAAGTACATCTTAAATTTGAAAATTAAAATTTTTAATGATTCTTTGCCATCTTTCTATTTTCACTAATTGTTGCCACCTCTAATTAGCAGAATCCTAGTGCAGAAAAATAATTGATGATTCACAGACATTTTATATACTAGCAATTACAAAATTATTTCTACCTCCATTTTTAGCTCTTCTGTTGCTATTTTGATGCTGAGAAAGTGAGAGACACTTCACTGAAGTTCTGGAGAAATATCTTCTTTTTTTGGGGGGGGGATCTGACTTCAACAATAGGTTCTTTCTGGTCCTTTGAAACATATATCCTAAAAACATATAAAATGGTTGACAGAAAGAAGGCCCTCATTTGCTCTTTTCATTTTGTGCCTCTTTTGTTGTTTTTTTTTCCGTAGGAAAGTTTTGCAACATTTAACAGGCCCATTACATTACAACAGTGGACAGCATGACATATTTCTTTTATCTTAAAAAATCCAGAGGTATAGCTGTTACTGCCCCTGGCAGCAAATTGTCTGAGGTAATTGATGCTTTGCAGAAAGTCTGGAAGAAATCTTCTTTGGCAGTTCCAAAGCGAGTCACGTATTCTGTACAAGATACCATTTCTCCTTTTGCTTCATGTTTTGCGTTCTAAAAGAGCATTTCTAAAAGAGTGGTCATAAATGTATTGTGAATTAGTAAAGATGCCATTTAGAACAATAAATCAGAAATCTGCACTGGATCTTTTAGGTTTGACTCTTGTTTCCACGTTATCTTTTTCCCACTGATTTGTTTCTTCCAACCTCAGCAAGGTACAGTGTCAGGGAAAGGTGAACTGTGTCCCATATCTGTACCTATGCCAAGGGTCATCTACACCCACAAAGGCAGCTGGAGGCCATGTGGGACATGCTCCATATCCCTAACTATAATGAGAGGATGGACCCTCAGTTCACTGGTGACACCTTCATGCAGATTCCTAAATTTAGCTTTCTCAAGCTGAAATTGCTTTCACCGATTACTTCTGGTGCTATGGGGCACCGAGCACCTGACAAGGGTGGACAACAAAATCAATTAAATTGCTTTATTGTTTCATCTGGCTTCTTTCTTTCTTTCTCATGTCTTGTTTTATACCGAGATTTTAACTTCTGTCAACTAGGAACCACTTGATTTTGTAAATGAACAGTACTGGCACAAAGTCCTTGGCTAGGGTTCCTAAGCGTGTAAATTATATTCTCTACTTTCCTGGCCTGTTATAAAGTAGAACAAAATAGTCCCCTTCAGCCAACTGAAAATAATCACTAGGAGAGAGACTTGTGGTGCATGGATGAATCCAAACCTTGTGTTGTTCTCATGCTTTTTTGTGCACTGTCATGAATTTTTCAGCAAATTATACAGTAACAGAAATTATAGCAGATATCATTAACTGTAAGTGAATCATGGATAATATTTTCAGAAAATGTTTCTAATCCTATTTCATCGAGGAGTAGAGTGAAGCAAATATTTAAGGTTTGTTTCCCATTTATGTTCAGTATTTGTCCATCTACTGATGAACACTTAATTGACAAAAGTTATACTGAGTGCAGAGCCTCAAATAACCAGGAGAGTAAAACAGCACAAAGTAATTCTTTTCACCAAAAATGGAATAAAATAGTGCTTTCGTGTGTCCCCCTTCAAATCCCTCAGCCCTCAGAGTCCACAAGTGCAGATACATCTCCCTGTAAAAACTTGAGCAACAGCCCAGAAAATTGATTTGTTTGCACCACAAATCTCTCAGATGGATGAAAGGGATGGAAATTGCTGAAACAAAGCAAGAAGACTGACTCAGAAAATATGGTAATAGAGTTAATAAAGGTCAAAGTGCAATTCTTTAAATGTCTGGCAAAAGAGAACAGTGTATTAAATGCAGCATGCAAATGAAAAGTCTTTTGGTTTCCTGTGATCCATCCCACTGGCACAATACAATAGTGATTTCATAGACCACGTTCTAGTCGTGATATTTATAACCAGAAAATGCAGTTCTGAACTAAGAATTAAGACTTGGAGATTCTAAAATGTGCAAGAATCTCAAAAAAAGCTGATTTTACGTATCTCAAGACAGAGTTTTGCTCTGAAATTGCTACACTTAGCCTATACCATGTTTTCAAATTTCAGTAAGTTTCAAGTAAAGCATACAAATAGTTGTTAAAGAATTGAAATGCTAGAAAATCGAACATCTTGATATTTAATCACATTTTATAGTTCTTAGTATCAAAAATTTCTTGGAATTTTTAACGTGAATTTCTCTTCACTTTCCATTGTTAGTCTTGTATTATATTCTCATTCTGTTGATATGAGAGCCTTCAGTCTTACAAATTAATATAGACAGCTATGGAATTTAAATAGAAAAAAACTTTTACTCCCCCATGGGTAAGCAAAAGTTCAAGCATATTAGAAGTCAGTTTCCCAAATATCAAATGATTATTACTGCTTTTTCATGAGTGATTTCCAAATTTCTTTTTGCATTGCCTATGAAATTTGAGAATCAAGTCCAGATATGACTTTCCAGGAATTATTTAAATAGCTTTATCTGTCCACTGCATAGAGAAGAGAACTTAAGAAAAGTTAACTTTTTTTCTTTTTCACAAATACCGTGACTTCCACTATCTAGAAAGATTCATTAATCCCTCCTTACCACAACTGACAATCACTATTTACTTATTTAAATTATTTAGCTTGTGGGATACGAGACCCAACCCAGTTCTAGCTAAGTTCGTTAATAAAAAACCTGCAAATAACTTCTAAAGATAGACTTCTGCATGGAATTATTAAAATTTGGGATTTTGGTCACCCCTCTAACATTATATACTTTTCCCTTTTTCAGTTTATGAGCTGTGCATCAGAAAGAGAATCCTAAAATTATGCATCTGTAGCAAATTTTCAAATGTTAGGTTCCCCCTCTCACAACTCCTCAAGAAAAGAAGAAAAAATCCTATAAAACCAAATTATTCTCCCATTTCATTATGGCCAGTGTAGTCTTCTTATTTTATTTTTAAATTGTGTTATAGAAGAAACAAAGAGATTACTAGGTCTAAAACTAGCAGCCTGCTGATCCAATGTTTTGTGCCCCAAAAGAATGGCTGAGACTAGATTTTTCAATTTCAATTACAAACTCTCGAAAACATGCAGCTTTAGAGATTTCAGGTTATAGTTCAGTCTAATCTCTAGGAAAAATGGAATTTTTGGACATTGGCGGGCTTTACTCCAGTGTTTAACCAATTGTAAATGCCATGTTTCGTGTCATACACTCCACTGCTATATTAGCCCTTAGATGCAACAAGAGGACTTCATTTCCCCCAGATGTGTCACAGTGAAAACAAAGTCAGCTGTTTAAGATATGAATTAGGGGAGAATGATGCCAAGACTAAAACAAGATTAGGGATTATTAATCAGTGCTTTTTATGGCCTTGTTTTGTGATGCTTTCAAGAACCAATGGGAAATGATCTCCGGGTGTCAGAATTAATAGCAATAATGTGGTCCGACAATAAGAAAATAATAAAAAAAGTCACTTGGGGCACTATAATGCCAGAGAGGGCAGAACTGTTTGAACAGGGTTATCTTGCATTAGTGTGAGCAGCAGACATGCAGATATATGAGTGATGCTAAGGAAGTGTAACTACAGGCTGGTGAACTTGGTCTGAAAATCTGTTTCCAAGCGTGTTTATGTTCAACTTGCATGTTTTACAACACACAGACACAGACTGAACTGACTCAGAGCATTTCTCCCAGAAATGAGAATGAGTTGGTTCATCCCTTTTCTTTGGATTTGTTTATTATTGAATATGATACTGTCTTTACTCAAATCTGAATTTTTCATCGCTAGAACTCACATATAGCTATGAAGAGGAACTCAGGTGATCAGCAAATACAATGGATCCTTAATCCACTGAACTCTCTGGAATAAAAAATTTTTCCCAAACTTTTCATTCTGCTTCATCTTTATACAGCTTGGCAGGACAACTTCTCCCTGGAGAAGACCCACAGTGTCCTCTCCAGACATCTATCAAGGTCTTTTCTGGGGTCTGTAAAACATGAAAATATTAATCTGACAATTTTTTTTAAATTCAAAGGTGAAATAAGAAAATAAGAATAAAAAAAAATTGTTAAGTGAAATAGGATTTGTCTTTCAGTCCTCTATTTTCATGTTGTACCTTTCTGAACATGCTGCACCCACTAAGCCAAGTGAATCATATAATTACGATTAGCGCTCCCAATAGCCCTGTCAGAAATGAAGGTTTATGTAGACAGTCTGTGATAACCATTTATTATTTTTCTCTAGCTCACTTAGCTGTGAATTTTTATAGGAAGTATTTAAATAAGTGTTCCACTTGACAGAACTGACTGTCTGAATAAAACCCCAAAACACGGAGAAAGCTCAGAGGGATTTATTAGAACAAAAATTTTAACCATTGTACTGCAAACACATCAGTTTTTATATTCTTGTACAGCAGTTTGTCTTTAATCAAGATCAGATGGTACAAACTGTAACATAGACAGGTCTAGATAGGTAATCTGAGGCAATTATACAATACATACCTAATAACAATATTAATAAAATTAAAAATTAGCAATCAGTGCTTCCCTCCTTCTGTGGAGTTGGGGTTTGTATCTTTCTCTTTTCCTGCTTCCTTTAGGTTTAAGACCTCCATGGGAGAGATTTTTCCCCTGCATATATAAAATAATAGCACGTCAAGCCCAACTTCAGTTCCCTTTGGGATGTTTGTGTGTTGGTTAGAAATATTTGTATTGTTTTTCTTTTTTTGCCATTATATTCTTTCTATAAAGTTAAGATTTTTACGCAGTTTTCTCTTAGTAGCCTGTAAATGTTACAGCTACAGTTTTAATACTGTTCCTTTTTGTTTTTTACTTTTTATTTGTATCAAAGAAAAATATTTTCTAAAACGTTGTTTCCGTCATGACTTTTAAGGGCAGAAAAGAAATGTTTATTTCATTTAACCAAATAAAGTAAATTGAAGTTTAAAATTAAGATATTGGAATTCCTCTAGTACAACATACAAAAAAAAATAATTGGAAAAAATATATTCATTCTCATCATTAATAGCTTTCTAAGAAAAATGTCTTTTTCCTCCAACCCATGCTCTGCCATCTTTAACAGAGATGTCAGGGAATTTTCTTTTTCTTTAGTTTTAAAAATTCTGATTTTTTTTCTTTTCATTAGAAGCAGATTGAAAAAAAAAAAAACTAATTTAATGTGACAAAATATTTCAGAAAGTCTTTAGGCGCTAATCAAAACATTCCTGTTTTGATTTTGTTCTCAGAAGACATTTTGAAGTGAAAAATCAAAACATTTATTTAAAAACACCAAAATGGAACCTTTCAGCGCTTCAGAAGTCTGTCATTGCTGGTTTTAATTCTCAAAACCATTTCCCCCACCCACAGACAGAAGCACTGCTGAACTGGTGCACAACGGTGCCCACAGGAGGGAGCAGTGTGTGCAAACATCCTTTTCACTATATTTCACCTACAGTTTCATTCACATCCAGCAGGACATTTTCCAAGAACAGGTTTGACTTTAAAATCATGGGCAATTCACTGTGAGGCAAATATTTAAGAATGTGTTTGCCCTGCTCTGATCTCAGGGACCCATGAGTACGGGCTTCAGTGCTTTGCTGAGTAGGGATATACTTTAATTCCTTGCTAGCATGTTACAGGGCTGAGCCCTCCAGCTCTTAATAAGGGATGCACAAATATGAAGCAAAAGAGCATCAACCATCATCAAAGGCTGGGATTTTCCATTCCATTGCTAACACATGAAAAAACATGCGTTAGGAAGATCTGTATCAGGTTAACTACTTCAATGGTGAGATGATACTGATGTAGCCATATCTACCTTCATCAGTTACAGAAGGCCTGAATTGCTTTATAATACACTGCATGGATTCTTTTACAAACCATCAAATCTCTGACAGGGATTTAAAAACTGGGTCAGTTCCAAAAGTAAAAAAAAAAAAAAGAGAGAGAGAAACTGAAAGATTAAAAAGAGAATAATGTTTAACAAATGTTGCATGTTTAACAGCAGGTATTTTCCAGGCAAATTCTGGATTTCCAGGCAAATATGATCAGCTTAGCCACTGGGGTTTTTTTTGGGGTTTCTTGGGGTTGTTTTGTTTTGGTTTTTGTTTGTTTGTTTGTGTGATAGGTTTTGCTTATCCAAAGGGGAGGTAAGATTTAGTTAAAAAAAATAAGAACGTGAATCCATCAAGATATTATGATAGTGTTACTTCATACTGGGCGTATTCCAAAGCCCTTCTCTAAAAATCCAATCCTGGTTGCTTAAACTGATAGGATAGTGGGTTAGATGGACCTTTAAACAAACTTGATATGGCCAGTTTCATACCTTATTGAATAAGTCATAGAGGAGAGCTCTGACATGTTTCATTAACAAGCCTGTTCTTTAGCCTTATTTTCCTGTTTAAACCATTTTGCACATTGAAGTTACTTTTTTTTTCCTTTTTTTTTTTCCCTTTTCTCAAAAGAAAACCTGTATTTTCCTAGTCTACATGTAAAAAGAGGCTGTGACTGTTTGGTGAAGGCTGTCCCAAGGTGTCCTTGTACCTCATCCTGCACCACCAGTGAGACCCACCTGGATGGTGTGGTTTAACCAGCCTGGAAAGTCGATGCTGAAGGGCTTCTGTACAGACTGGTACTCATGTAACCACTAATGTAAGTCTACAGAGACCAGAGAGACACTACAGAGAAAAACTAAATTCCACCAGTTACTGTTGGGGAGGAGAGGTTCATATCTTTATGAATGCATTATGTGCATTGTTTAGAGCTCTGTTCACTCCTTCTAATTTCAATTCCTTTCCATTCAATTTTTTAAGGTGCACACTATGTCACAAAAATACCAACAGGATCAAAGAACTCTCTATACTGAACCCACTATTCACATTCCCAGATTCTAACCAGAGCTGGCCAGGACCAGAAGATTCAGAGAAGGCTCAAAACAACTTACATTTTACAAAATGGGATAATCTGGTTCACATTTATAGCACACTCTAATAATATTTGGTTGTTCTAAACACTGTCTAACAAGATTTAGCATAATTTTTTGTTCTGGTTATTCTTGTCCTTCAAGTATATTCCAAACTATTTTTGAAACTTGTGAAATTCTTTGTCTCAATAGCTTATTTTGACAGTGACTGCATAGTCTGTACCCTTGAGAAAAACATAGATTAACTTTGAATTTGCCTTGGATAGTATTTATTGCTTTATGATGTCTCTATTCTTACAAGCTCTTCCGTTTTCAGTGTCCGATTCTTTCCATCAGCAAAGACCATGAAGTGATAAGAACATCTGTAAACCAAGACAGAGTGGATTGGCCAGTAGCTGTCTCTAGTAATGGACACCACAGAAAGATATGAGAGGTTTCTGCAGTGTTTACGAGCCTGTAGAAATCTTCTTCTCATGGCAACCTCTTTTCTGTTTTGGGTTTTGGTTCGGTGTGATTGCTTTTTTTTTTTTTTTTTTCCCCTGAGGATTTTCTTCCATGTATTTGGCCCTTTAATTTTTACCTCATATATAGTTTTTAATTTACAATTTATTGTAAATTAAATTTTAATTAAATTTATAAATAAATTTAATTTATTAAATAAAATTAAATTTTATTATAAATTACAATTTTAATTTACAATTTATTTATTCCAAGTTTCACAAGCATGTGAAGTACCACTTAGTTTTGATTTTCCAGACATGCCACCTGCTAGTTCCATTTAAATTTCCTTAGTTCTTATACTGGAAAAGACAGTAAATAATGATTACCTTTTGGCCTGTTCCTTGACTCTCATCATTTCATAGACTTCTGGGGTATCTCCCTTGGTGCCAATTAAAGACTTGTACTGACCTGTAAAGAAGAAGCTGTCATGCCCAGCCAGTTAAACACAACCTTCTGGACCATTCAAGTTCCCACCCAGGATGGCACAGGGCCACCTGAAAATCAGGAGAAAAACAGATATATTAATATGTGCCTTCTTTGTGCCAGCTGACTGTGCCAAGGCTCAGGATATATTTACTTCTCCAGAGCACTGTGCCCTGCATTCAAAGCTAAATTAAGTATCTTCCACTGGAGGCATAACCCAAAAGCAATTTCTCTAAGAAAAGGACAAGCCCTACAATCAACATTCATGTCATTATTTCTGAGGATTTTTTCCTAAAGAAAGAGAAAAAAAAATTCCATTTCTCTGGGCATTTTATAAACCCCAAAATGCCTCTTATAAATGGAGATTCCTAGGGAAGGCCAACAAATCTCATTGCCATTCTGTAAATATGCAGAGAACCTCACAACCAACAGTAAAGGAAAAATAAGTTTATTTTTTCATACCCTGGACAATATAATCCAATTAACAACTCTGCTGGACAAAGAACTAAATTGTGCTCCTGACTGACAGGCTAGTCAGCTTTGGGCTACCCCATAGCTTCAGCAATTTTTAAATTTTTGGGCTTCAGTAATTTTTAAAGTTGGCAGATGTGCTGGGTCCCTACAAGTGGATTGGCAAACCTGACATGCTGACTGACATTGAATTCCAATATTTAACCTTTTTCCTCTTCTACTTCATAGTAAAAATTGGATACAGAGGCCAATATAGCCACAGGGAAGAAAATGCAAAGAGAATAAAAATCCCAATTTTGGGTAGGGCTGAGAAAATGTTCTTTTTTTTTTCAATTAAAAGAGAAATTCAATATAAGTTTTATTTTGTTAAAAAATAAAATTACACATATGATTTAATGTCAATCATTTTATTCTTTCTTTATCTTTAAAAAGGCATTTCAGTTTTTTTAATCCAAAAATATTGGTTAGCTACCAAAGAATTGGCAGATTTTCTCAAAAGTTTGTTGAAAGTAGCATTCTCATGTTTCCATGATAAAATGTATCACTTAATATTAGACACTTAAAAATGTCAAAATTGAATGAATCAGCATTTTCATTTCCCTCCCTCTTTATTTCTAAGTTGGAATTATTATGATTACATTCATTTCCACCTACTCTCACTCCAAAATCTTCTTACTGCTAAATTTTCTGTTCCTCAAATGCTTCCTGATTGCTCTGGGTGGAATGGGCTGCTCCAGCCTCGCCATCAGTCTCTGCATTGCACTTGGGAGTACTGGTACTTGGAAGGACTCCAATTGCAAATCCATCACACCAGCAAGGCAGTTTTTGTGCCCTACTGCATGAGGCATCAAAACTTCAGAAAATCCAAAGAGCTCTCTGACCACAGTAATTTTTCTCAGCTTCAGTTCCCACAGACACCAAAAAATCTTCTGTTCTATCACTGTTTTAGTGAATGAGCATTTAGTTTCTTCAGCTGAGAAATCCAATTTAAAACTCATCAGGGAATACCGTTATCCTGTAAACCACATACAAGGGAGAAAGCAAGCATGAAAAAAACTGCTCAGCCAGGGACTAAAGTAAGTGGGTTATTCTGCAAGTAATCTATTTGCTGATCAATTTTAGTGGGAGTTGTGGCTAGATCAGGACAGAAGGAGAAGTACACAATGGGTCTAAACCACCACCATCTGCATAGTAATGTTTCAGAAACAACTACTTTGTGAGCTTTTTCCAGCAGCTGGACAAAACCCATACAAGTAATTTCTCAAGAGACTTGTTCCAGAAATACTGCTTTTAATATGTACCATTCCAGTTACTACTTTCTGATCTTGCATATTTCAGGATCTCTGGCATATCCTATAACATAAAATAAATATTTTCCCCTCTAAAGTTGCTGTCTGTTTTAGATTTTGTGCTTTATTTGAAAAACTGTGCAGTAAGTGATTTTTCTGTCTTATTTTAATTTAACAACCTCTGGTTTCTTGGTGTATATCTTGTAATACAACTACATCCACTTTCTGTGGGTTCAGGTAAATTCCTGGTTTTGTCTGTCTTTAATAAGGTCATTCAGATCTTTTGCATTCTAAGGAGGCCTTGCACCATTCATTTAAAGGATTATTAAATCTTACGATTTCTCCTTTTCTTTTTCCTTAATGACTTCTAAAATCACTGCTGTTTCAAGGTCCTTTATTTGTTGCAACAACTTATCAGAACTCACGATTCTTTCCAGTAGCTAAGTGGTTTATTTTTTGTTCAACTCTTCCCCTGACCCTTGATGCCACAGAATCAAAAATCTCAAAGGAAATCTTCAGTTTTTCTTTTGGAGGGTTAAGCATTTTCCCCTTTCCTTCTTTTTCTAATGCAAAGACATTGTACACCTCTGTTCTAGCTCTAGTTTCTTAAAGAAAATTATCAGCTTAAACTTCTTCTTTTTTTAATGTTTTCTATATTTTATGATGTCGTCTTGAAAGACCTCATGGGTTTGATTGTCCTCCTCACAGCAATATTTATAGCAATATTTCTCCCTGGAGTACTGCCCAGAGCAACATCCCCTGCTCTTGAGCGGACTGGTGAACCTCTTATCCATCAGCTTTTGATACAAAATTTCATCCAATCACACCTTGCCTTCATCCATCAATACCTTGCCTTGATCTTTCCATCTTGGATTTGACACCAAAGAAATTTCTGCTTTGGTCATGGACACACCTCTGCCTAAAATCCTTTCTCACCTGACTCTTGTCTGCCAAAAGCTAGATTGTTTGACAAAACCATCACAACACACCATTCCCTGTTTCATATTTAAAACTCTGCCTCTATTTTGCTCAGTCTCTGTGTGTATAAGCCAGAAATTTTTGCTTTCTTCATTCCGTTCCTCAAGTGCTGTTATACTTGGGAACAGTTATCACATCTCTTCTTTGTCTGCCTTCCCATCCTCCTTAAGAGTCGCTTTCCATACCAAACTTGACAGAGGTTCTGCCTCTAGGACACAGATGCCAGACTTCTACACACCCCACAATACCTTATTCCCTCTCACTCTTCATGCAGTGTACTACAGATAGATGGCATCTCTTACAGTGTTGTCATGGAGCTCCTAGTCTCAAAAAGCCCCTTTAGGGGTTATCCAAAACAGGAAAAATGTTATCTAAGTGCTGTTCATCTTTCTTCTTGTTGAATTTCCACTCCATGAGTATTACTTAATGAAACACAGTTCTCGTTTCTACTTAAGTGTTTATGTAAATTGCATTTTATGAGAAACTATGTATATAAACTCATATATACTCAGAAATTATGTAAAATATTATGTGGATTGGTCCGCCAGGAAGAGGCAAACTCATGAACTTGTATGTATCATGTATTGGTTCATAACCTGCAGAACACTAGGACAAGCAGATGTAATTCAGCTGGATATGATATTTTTATGAAAGCTGTGTCAATTACTGGTTTAGATGACAGGAATTAAGAGGTGAGGCATTTTCCTGATTAAATCAGTAATCAAGAATATGAGGTTGAAGAGTTTACACTGAACTGAAATGTGATTGGAGGAGTTAGCCTTGTGCTTTTGCAGCTAAGAAGCCCAACAGCATAGTGGGCTTCATTATCGCAGAATTATAGATTGGTTTGGGTTGGCAAGGACCTTAAAGATCCTCACTTCCAGATCCCCCTGCTGTGGGAAGAAATGCCACCCACTAGACCAGGTTGCATAGTACCCCATCCAGCCTGTCCTTGAACACCTCCAGGGATGGGTCATCCAAAGCTTCTCTGAGCAACCTGTTCCAGTGACCCATTACTCAGTTCTTTGGGTAAAAAAAATTCTTAATAACATCTAATCTAAATGTCTCCTCTTTCAGTTTAAAACCATTCCACCTCGTCCTATCATTATCTCTCTGTATAAAATGTCAGTCTCTCTCTTTTTCATAATCACCTTTTAAGTACTGGAAGGCTTCCATGAGGTCTCATTGGAGTCTTTTCCCCATGCCGAACAATCACAACTCTCTCAACCTCTCTACACAGAAAGGGTTCTCCAACCCTCTGATCATCTTTTTGACCTCTTCTGACCTTTTGACCTCGTTCAGACAGATCCATGGCATTCTTATGATGAGGAACCCAGAGCTGGATGCAGCTGGATGGTCTGGGTGAGGTCTTGTGAGGGCAGAGTAGACAGGGAAAAAAATCATCTCCCTCAGTCTCCTGGCTGTTAACATTGTCACAGCCAACAGGTCTCATCTCTTTAGCATTTGTGCAGTGATGTTTGGTGTACTGTGCCCAATATTTAATTCCCTTGTATTCCAGAAAAAAAGGTATAAATTAAAAATTATAAATTTCATTAATTTTTCCAGTGGAGGACAAATCTCATGGTAGAGCATGAGACACGCAAGGAGAGGCTGAGGGATCTGGACTTTTTCAGCCTGAAGAGGAGAAAGTTGGGTGGATACCTAACTGCTGTCTTCAATTACCTCATGGGAGAGTTATTAGATAGCCAGGCTCTTCCAAGACATGGCCAGAAAAAAAGAAGAGGCAGGAATCCAAAGCTGCAGAAGGGAAATATCCGCTAGGAATAAAGATAATACAAGTCACAATGAAATTTGTCAAACATTGGAACAGGTTGTCCAGAGAGGCTGTGGGATCTCCATTTGGGGATTTCCAGAGCTCAGCTGGGGAAGCTGGAAAGCATTCAGACAGAAAATCAAAACCAAAGCTAATTATAGCTTTGTATCGTTTGATTTATCAAATACAATAACTAGTTACTTACACCTAGTAGTTTAGCATAAAAACTTAATTTGCTTTTACCTTCTCTCTCTCTATCTCATAATAAGGGAGTGAATTTGTGTTGATCACAGTGGCATCTCAATTCTCCAGGACTGGTGATATTAAACACACCTACTGTTCCCACACTGTGATCAGGAGGCCCAAGGAGCAGCAGGGTGCCTCTCCACAAATTTGTGGGGAGAAAGAGTTTTTTAGACAATGGTAATGGTGAGTCACTCCCCAGGGCAGGCTCTGGCTCTCTATCATTGCCTCACAGCAGCATAGTGGGAAAAATACCTGTATCACAAGGGACTCCTCAGAAAATAACAATCGTCTTTTATTATTCACAGTATAAGGAACTGGTGAATCTTGGCCTATAAAGGGGCCTTTTTTGTGCTACAGCAGTAAAAATGATAATAAAAAGAAGATTGCTCTGCATCAAAAAGAAAAGAACATTTGTTGAATAAGCTGCTATACCAACATAAATAATTATGTCATGGTCTAGCTCTTTGTCTCTCTTTCTGCTCTTTTTTGTTTACCTCAGTTTAGTTTCCTCCTTAGGTATAGAAAAAGGGTTTGTTTGGTTTGTTTGGTTTTTTTTCTCTCTCTCTGTATCCCTTTTACCTGTTTTTACCTGCCTTTTTTTTTAAACCTTGCTTTGATTTGTTTTATAATTTCAGGTGTCACTAAACTCCAGTGTAAATTTTACGTTTTTGTTGGAATGAGAAGGCAGGATTCTGTGCTCTGCAGTGAAGAAACCCTTGAGACAGCTATTTATTTTCCACTGTATTTAGTAACTTTCCTGGACTAAAAGTGATGAATCAGGAAAGATCTCAGTTGCTATCACCTAATCAAAAAGATGCCAACGTTGGAAACATAAGACAGTTCCACCTTTTGGGATTCTGTGCAGAGCTGCACATACACACGTGCAAGCATAGGCTCGGATGCTTTCAGGCAAAGGAGAAAGCTTTGAAAATTGAAAATGCATTAAATCTAAAGCACTCTTTTTGCTTCTCAAAAAGTGAGAGAGAAATGCAAGAGGCAATCTCCCTGCCTTTGCCATGACAGTGCCATCTTCTTCCCTTTCCCGAGAATATTTTGCAGTCATATTCCTGAAACTGGGCAAACTTTTCTGAAAACACCTTTCTAATACTGTGACAAAATTCTGTCCATGAGCTGATCTGAGAAGCTGTCACATGTGCCAAACAACATACACACACTATAAAAGACTTTCCTTTCAGAGAGCCAAAGATAAATGATCCTTACATCCTCTAACCTAGAAACAAAGGACCCTATCCGTTCACTTCGTAGTACCAGAATAATAATCACCTGACACCACATAATGAACAAAACCTACAAAATGTCTCTTACTGCAGTCACAGCACTCAGAAAAATTATTCCTTCTAGCTAAAAAGCTAGTAATTCCCATCTGTTTTTTCCATTAAGTATTAGCAAAGAAATGTGAGAGTCCCATACATTTTATTCTCTCATTTCCACACTTAGACCCCATGAAAAATTGGATAATGTCTGTGGCAAACACCCAGCGCCCCCTCCCCCCTCAGTTTTGTATGATTTCTTGATCTATGGAAATTAATTGCAAAATGTCTTGACTTCTTCCTGCAAGGAGGAACAAATCTAACTTCTTTCACATCAGAAAAAATGTAATGTTTTAAAACAAATGGTAAGGTTTGAACTGTATGACTTTGACTGATTATTTAGACTGATTCTTTCCTTACCAATGTTGTATAAAATTATAATAAATTCTTTGGTTTCCTTGTTTTTCCTTGAGTTTTACCCTGAATTGAAGAAGAGCAGAATCTCAGTGAGAAATTGATATAATTCTGGCATGACACCATGTAATTCAGCTGACTACAGGAGAGCAACATCTGGTAAATATGGGCTTGACAACAGACTCAAGTCCAAACTGTTGATTAAGCTATCAAAATTAAAAATTTTTTTGACTTGAATCTCAGAAATATTAAATGCTTTAGAAAATTTTAATAAAATTTCAATACATTTACCCTATCATTATAAGTATTTAATCTATATTACTAATTGGAAAAAATACTTTGTTTTATGTTTTAATTTCAGATAAATATGGGTTTAAATGTTCACATAAAAAAATAAAGGATTCTGTTAAGCCCCCAAACCTTTCAAGTGGTAAGTATGGGTATAATATTTTATATTACATTTCTGTATTCAGCCATGCCACAGATGGGACTAATTTGAAGTTTTAAAAGGTACATGATCCTGGCTGTCTTTATATTTTGTTTTATGTCCTTTTTTGAGTATTTTTGGGGAAAAGGTAGACTACAGGATTAACTTGCAGGAGACTGAGGATTAGATACCTCCATGAGAATAAACCTGTGATTTGCAAGCAAGACAAGATGTAATATTTTGTAAATGAAAATATCTAGGGAGAGTTATAAGCAGAGAGGGTGCTGACTTGTTGAGTGCTGGGGGAGCCAAACTGCTGTCTTTGAGAGCCAATTTACTGTAGTGCTGTATTTACTGTAGTGCAATATTTACTAGCTGGAGGCAATAAGTTTCTCCCAGTCCAGGAAGAGCCCTACAGCAGGGAAGTGCCTTTGTCTGGGCAGGTGGAGCACTGGTTGGAAGCTGGCACTGGAACAAGCAGGCCAGCCAAATGCATGAGCTTCCCAGAAGCTAGGGATACAAAGGACTTTCCTCATTTGGGGCAGGGTGGTAAGAAAGGCCGATAAATAGCCTGCAGTAATGCGAGAGAAGGCGTAGACAACCTCTTGCCCAGAGGTGAAGTCAAGACAGCCTGTCCAGTCAGGAAAGCTTCCATGCTGCCTTTTTGACCACGAATATAAAGTTACCAGGCAGTCTGCATGACTGTTCCCTCACGAACACTCTTAACCTGCAATTAATGCCAGGTGCTCTAATTCAGCTTTAGACCAAAATCTGCCCCTGTATTCCCTGTCCAGAAAACCTCTGAATGACCAGCTTCCTTCCAGCAATGGAATAAACTGCCTATTCACTCCTGAGGCACCTGCATGGGGGACTGATGCCTGCTATGACTGCCTCAACTGTGTTGCCCATGAGCACAAGGCTTAGTCCTTTTTTCTGCTCCTCTCTAGTGCAGAGGCACTGAAGTAGAACATGCTGGCATCATCCTGGCACAGCTATTTTTCACCTAAACTATTTCCTGTAAGCATGTCCTTCGGGAACAACCCAAAGGAAACCTGCTGAAATCTCAAAAGAAGGAATATACCCAGCCAGGTATAATTTTTAAGATTGGTGGGGTATGGGTGCAGAGAGCTATGAGACACCTCCCAGAGAATTTTTTTTCTCTACCCAGTCTTTTTTTAATTTGTCAAAAGTATCTCCAGGTGGCCAACCTCAGATTTAGGAATGGAACACACAAGCCCATTTTAAACTGCCTATGGATACACCAAACAGAAAACCAGCCTCAACAGCAGTCGTGTACCAGAGGTCACCTTGATTCATTGTGAGGAGTGGGATGGAGAGGGGCATGCAGAAGTGATCCAGGGCTCTCCTGAGAAGACAGGAAATTTTTTGAGCTTCAATTTTTTGAGCTTCTTCAAGCAACAGGGCACAGGCTTACCACCTTTGGTTCTCAGTGTTAGCAGCAATCTGAGGAACACAGGGGAAAAGGCATATGAGTTCAAACACAAGTTATACTGAAGTCAGTGGCAAAACTCTCAAATAGGGAGCTGAGTGGAAATGGAGAATGGACAAAAGGCACATGGAGAGAGCAGACAAAGCAAAGGAAAAAAATGTGTTTGTAAGAAAAGAAAAAGTCTCTTGAGAGAACAAAAAGCAAAAAATGTAAGGTGGGGTTTTTTATATATAATGTAGAAGAATAGAGGCAAAAAGCTAAACTTTCATTTATGTCCTTTTGGTTAGTTGATCCAGACAGTGCCCAAAGGCATGAAGCAGGGCAAATAGAGCAATAATATAATTGCATTTCTACCAAGGCAGTAAACAAGGGAGTATTCTTCTATACAGAAGAAGATGTATGGGTGTTCAACTTCAGTGAAGCAAGCTTTGTTAGGACTGACACTGTTGGGAAAAAGTGAAAGAGAAGCATGAAAGGAAGGGGCAAGTAAGCGAAATTGGAAGGCATTCAAAGTAAAATTCATCTTTGCCTCAGGGAATGTTGTGTATGTGCATGCTACCTACCCAGTAAATATACTGTAAAGGTGTGCCAACATGAATGAAAAATACTCTGTACAAAGTAATCAAGGTTACAAAGGGACCAAGTGTGAGAGATAAAATGGGGATTATGGAAGGGAGAGATGAGAATGTGTAGAGAAAAGAGTAAAACGTGAGGAGACAATAGAAGCGATAGAAATGTGTTAGGGCAGGAAGGTCATCCAAGGAGATTACAGAGGAGGATATTGTAAATGTAAGATATTATTAACTAAAAAATAGATATGGCAGTGACACAAAGTTAATTCCCTGCCTCAGTTTTCACGAAGTAAAAATAAAGGACAAATGTTAAAAGCAGACATGAAATTTCCCCAGGGAGGAAAAAGAAGTATTAGAAATAATACAGGAAATCTCAGTCATGCCAGAACAGGTAATCAAAAATAATGGTCAGAACCATATACATCAAGAATATATATGGAAAAAAAATCCCCCTCAAACTACCCCTACTCAAGCATACTTTACAACTTTCTTTATAAGGAAGAAAAAAAAAAAAGGAAAAAGAGGTTAGAGGAGAGAAGAATAAAAATTTCAACTCACAGCTCTCTTTTAAAACATATTGATGACAAGCTAAAAGCTGTATTTAAAATACCCAGCCCACCAATTCTTCCATTTTCTGATAAAATAAATGTCTTTGGAAAAGAACAGAACAAAACCATCCCTCAAAGCCTGTACATTTCACTCTTTTATAATCCACATACCCATTAAGGGCATAATCTGCTACCACTGAAGCCAAGGGAACTGATTTCACTTGGCATTGAGTCATGCCCCAGCTAACAGAACAGTTTGCATGCCCATACTGGAGAAATGTTAGGGGCCTTCACAGCCCTGTATGACAGTGTCCCCACCACCAGTTCATGCATGTTCATCACTTCATGTCTTAGACTTTCCAGGTGTAAAATGGGATATGTAATTGGTGCTGAAGAGTTTGAGATCAGTTGGTGACAACTTCTGGATTTTAGGCATTTGAAGACTGGCCAAAAAGCTTCTTCTTGGGACACACAGGAGAAGAAATTGCTGCTATGTACCTCTGTATTTCTCTGCTTTGGCTGCCCACCCTGTATAAAACTGCAGGGCAGAAGAGCAGCTGCCTCTAGGCTCCTGCGCTTTTCCAGTTACTCACGTTCCCTTGAATGTACCAAAGTGCAGGTCACAGGACAGAAAAGTGTTACTTCTGTCCCTAAGCTGCTCCCTAAATTCCTGCACTGCTGACAAACAAGTGTAATGACAGTTCCTCAGGGAAGATTGCAGCCACTGTGTTTTCAAGCAGGGCTGGGTGAAGATATCTAAGGTTCATCAACATAGTAGTCTTTGAAGAATCAGCCTTGAGGAGTTACCTACTTGACACTTCAGCTGAGGTCCCTCATTCTAAAGTTACAAGAGAATTTTTTTCACCCCTTTTAAAAATGTTCACCAGCAGTAGGGCCTTTTCTAACAAAACTACAGCTGGCTCCTGTTTTGAGTTGTTCTGGAATAAATTCAGACATTTTCTTGACCTCTACATGCTTCTAGAGTTGCTCAAAACCCCACCCAGTCTGTTCTTGGACACCTCCAGGGATGGGGCAGCCAAACTTCTCTGAACAACCTGTTCCAGCGTCTCACCACCCTCACAATGAAGTTTTTCCTAATGTCTAATTGAAACTCTTTCAGTTTAAAATCATTCCCCCTTTTCCTTTTACATGTTCCTTTTCACATGCCCATGTGGAAAGTCCCAACCCAGCCCTCTTGTAGCCCCCTTTAGGTACTGGAAGGCTGCTATAAGCTGTCTTCAGAGCCTTCTCTCCTACAAGCTGAACAACCCCAACCCTTTCAGCCTGTCTTTGTAGGCAAAATGCTTAAGACTTGGTGACCCTCCTCTGGAATCTCTCCAACAGGCCCATGTTTTTCAGACATGGACTCTTTTGAGAGTATTTTTAAATGCTAGTAACTAACTTGGTCACACAGTACCCTTCTCTCTCTCAGTTCCCTGGATAAGATACCAGGCATAAGGTGGCAGAAGCACAGGATACAGTTTTTGCTCGGTTTTATCTTGAGCATAAATGGTGTCTCATATCTTGCTGGAAAGGAGAACATCTATGAAATATAGGAAATGAAAATATACATGGAAATGGGACAAGGAAAGCAGGAATAACACTTCCTTGAATATACTAACTTCAAATTTTTAGTGAATCTACAGGAATAGCTGTCTTCTGTCTTGCAATTATCAACAAGTTTTCTCTGATCCATCTAAGAATTTAACCAATGTGGTTTCTGTGGATATTTTCAGAGGTGTGAATCCCAGCCAGTGGATTCACATTGGCTGTACTGAAATTAGACTGATTTACAGCAGATGAGAAAGATTAAGCAGAAAAGCAGGAAACAAGAAGCAGAATCCAGACTGCCCTGAGTCACATTCCCACATGTATCTTGAAAGCCTTTAACCTTCTCAAGTGGTCAGTTACATTGATTACACTTTCTAGTGTATTTAATTAAGTATTTACTTAATTAAGTATTTGAGAGTATATTTAAGGCTCTACTGAGTCAGAAGATTCCAACTTCAGAATAAAAAGGAGCTGTACAAATAAACCAGGCTTCAAGAAGAGCAGTCAGAAGTGTTTTTTCATAAATAAGTGACCTTTTCAGCTAGGTTTGCTAACAGACAAACATCCAAGCTTTTGTGGCAAAGGCTTCCCTGCAAGAACCTTTTGAAACAAACTGAAGAATCACCTACAAGTGCTCAATACACTAAAACATTAGAAAGCAGAAAGGGTATTCGAGCTGCATTCAGAAGACAAATGAAGAAGATACAAGAAATTGATAGAACAAAGGGCCACAGTATAGGAAAATATTATTGAACATGCTATCCTGCTTGGGAGGAATTCAGATCAGCACCTGAGCAGCCGCATATTCTGGACAATCTGTTGATGATTAATGGAAGGAAGAGGGGAGGCCAGTTACCATCGTTTCTGCCCAGTGCTATGAATGCAAAGCATAAATCAGGTTTTCATCATCTTTTTTAAAGAGCCTCTGTGGAAAACACAGATAACTCTCAGTGGGCAGGCAACAAGGGTGCTGTGGTAACTCACCTTCAGTAAGCAGGCACAGTGTTCTACTGGGTCTTCATGAAGAATTAATTATAAAAAGATGATATATTTATATGGCAGTGAACAAGAAGCTGAGGAACATTTTGAAAAATACTGCTGAAATATTAGAGGGAGTGAATGAGGCCATTCATCAGCTCAGGAAGTCAGCATTTGCACAGACAAGCATAAGACAAGCTATTTTGGCATCTCCAGTATAAGGGTCCATTCCTGACATTCACAAGGGTGAAGACATTTCTAGGATATGTTCCTCTGACCTGTTCTAGTTGTCTACACCAGGATGAGTTTAATTGTAGCTACAAATGCCCATTTCTCTCCTTTGACCATGAAGTGGATTGGCAGTAAAACAATCTGAGCCCTAGATGACAAAATGTCTCGTTTTGTCACATCACACACCCCGTGGTCACCAGTAGGAAATGCTCGCACTGGGCATTAAATTTTTGATGTTAAGGTTCAGAATTGAAGTCAAAGATATTTGGGATGGAGGATTCTGGCTGAATTTCTTTGCTTCTGGTGAAGGCTCTGTGGTTCCCTTTCCACGGAGCTATGGAGTGTGACCCAGAGATCCCCAAGCTAACAGCAGCAGCCCATGTGAGTGAAGATTTTCCCACAGCAAAGCCTCTTGCTTAACACCTCCTCTTCAGAAGTGGTGTAATTATCATCATGCTGCCAGAGCCAGGGAACAATATGGGCAGGAAAATACTGTTCTGATAGCTTCAGCATCATGCTTTCCAGATTGCTGGATTCCAGGACAGGAAGAGCCAGTCTGAATTTCTCTGTACACAGGATGCAAAATACCATCTCATCCTCCATCTATTATTGCAATGACCTGAATATGATCTCCAGTCCCCCGTTTTCTTCACCAGACTTTCAGTCAACAAGGACTTTGGGAAAAGCATGGATTATATAGTAGATTCTATAGTATATTAGGGGTTGAATTTAGAATATATTTAAGGTCCTTTTCAACCCAAACCTGTCTACAATTCGAAGGGGTTTTTTTCTACAACTAAATGAGATATTTTAGCTGTATGCTTTAGTGACTGAAAACTGGAATAAGAAAAAAAATATAAAGATTAAGGTAAGTTTATCAAACAGTTCACCTAAAGTGAATGAAAAAAAAATACAAATTCTTAAACAAAAATGAAAGTATGCTTTAATTTAAGGTTTTAGGGAAGTTTTCCTAAATTTACACTGCATTTTTGAGATATTAAATAAACCAACCAAACAAGTTAAATATTTTAAAAAGTAAATATTTTATCTGATGTAACATATTTTTAAACTTTTAAAATTCAATATTAACACAATCATGCTTTTAATATTACTAATCCCAGTAAAAAAATGAAAAATTAATGTGAATACCTTCATATATTGAACTTTCAGATAAGGGGCATCATAATGCAATTCTTTCTGTAGCTTGGACTAACACAAATTCTTAAACAAAATTTTCACATGGTAGTGTTCTGATCCAATATGCCATCTGGCGAGGTCCATCACTTGATTGACTGGGGTTCTATGTAATGTTACAGCACCCCTCATGTGGTTTTCATACATATTTGTAAATATGTGGAATATATTTTTAATATATACATATATTTCATAATGATTGAGGGGCCAAAAATGGTCATAATGGAACTAGGCTACTAGAAACACAACATAATGCTTGTGTTGAGAAGCTGCCCAAAGTAACAAAGAAAAAAATCCTGCATCTCTTCTCATATGTTCTGGTTTTCTGACAACAGAGGTGAGCTACTGTATATATCTAAAAATCTGCTTGGTTAGCCATACAAATATGACAGGCAAGAATGTGTCTGAGAATCACTTATCTCTTTGGCTTTTTTGTGACTGATCTTCCCAGATGCTGTATAATTGTGCATCCTCTCGATGTCAGAAACTTATGTCCTGGTGGGATTTAGATGCTGCAAGTGGAAGGTGGACACAGGAAAGGATCTGTGCATACTAACAGATGTCAGCTGTGGTCATGAGTCTCCTTCAGGTACATTTAATCCCTAAGAGGTGAAAAAAAGAACATCTTTCTCATGCAAATTTTTGTTAGAAGAACAGAGCAGAACAGTTGGAAGGCAGACCAAGCACAGCTACACACCTGGCTATGCAGCCAAAAGATTAAGTTTAAATGAGGAAAAGGGCACGATTTGTTTTCTGATTTCCAAGCTTGTAGGGTTCAATTGGTTCACATTGTCAGGTTTTTTCTGTACACCTGTGACCAAATAAATTTAATTTTCTTAAATAAAAAAAGAAAGCTGAGAATCATATTTAACCACATCATTTTGCAAGCTAGATATGGAACACATAATCCTTTCCTTCTAGGTATTTTCATAGGCTTTCAGGGAATGGTCCTGATTCTTAATGCAATCTCCTGTGTTTTTTGACTGTAGTATTGACTGCAATTGAGTGAGATCACCTTATATTGATCCCAAATCTCACCTTCAAAGCAAACCTTTTTTGTTTAATCTGCCTCACCAATTTTCTGAGTGACCATTTCTGGTCTGATGTCATGTTCATTAACTGCTCACATTCTTTCTCTTCAGGATGAATTATTCATCATTCGGACACACTCCAAAATGCATAGACACTTTTAAAAGACTGGAGAGAGTCCATACCATTAAAAGTAACCATCTCTGGGAAACGTTTTCCTTTCCTGACTCTGCCTCCTGCTCTCCTGCAGAAAATGCTTTCAGCTTGCAGAGTCTTTTCCCTGAATATGGTCTTCATTCTTCATCAAATTACCCATTCATTGCTCCCCACAAGCATGTGGTCCCACGTTGGTCTGGAACACATAGAGGGTTATTGAATTACATGGTTATTTGTGACCTGTAAAATTGATACCAAGTTTATTATAGTGCAGCTGACTTGGTTTCAGATTTCAGACGTTATTAATCATAATAGAAAAGAGTGTAACAGCAGGAGCAGGTCTGGTGGAGGAGACTTCAGACTGAGATTTGTCCTATATGTAGGCTGAAACAAGTTAAAAATATACGTATTTTAAGCAGAAATTCTAACCTGTGAGATCTCTAGTTTATTACATTTGCTTTTCAGACATCTAAACACATAAGGTGACTTATGCCCGGGTAAGTTTACCATTGCTTCTATGTGAGAAAAAAATAAAAATAAATTAAAAAATGAAGCTCCAGATAGACAGACAAGCAAGAATCTCAGTTCAGGACTTCTTTATTTGCACTAATTGTTGAAATAGTTTTGCAAAATGAAATTTATTAAATACTGAAGGACAGATTCTGATTAAAGTTACCATGGGGTAAACTGGAATTGTTCCCATGATGAGAGCAAACCTATGTAAATGAAAACAGAATCAGAGTTTTGTGATATCAATTACCTAGAGATAGTTTATATCCACCCCATTGGAAGTAATTTGTAAAAACCTAACACTTGAGCAGGAAAAAGCCCAGACACCTATGGAGTGGGAGCCATGGTTAGTTTGTCTTCCAAAGCATTTACAGAAGTTGTTAGAAAAAAACTGTCCAAAACTAAAAGTTATACTACAACAAGAAGTGCTTTTTCTTCTAAGTAAATATACATTCTTGTGACTTCTGGGAAAATCATCAGGTAGGAAGTGTTTAAAGAGCTGTGGCTCACACTAGAGCCCCATTAATGCTGCAGTGTAGGGCAACAGCTGTGCTTTTAGGGGCTATATGACCATTTTTGCTGTGGGCAGCTGACTCTAGGTGACCTGTTTGAGCAGGGGAGTTGGTTAACAGAACCTCTAGACATCTTTGGTGCTGAGGTGCATCAGTGAAACTCCTTGCTGCATAATGACATTGAGGCCAGAAGTCAGGGAAAGACTCACAAAAAACTTATCAGGTAACCCCAGCTACCAGTTATTACAATATTGAAGAGGAAGATTTTGAAGAGAGAAAACATGTTATGCTTCAAAGGCCCAGGCTAGCAGAAAGCAATAAAAACTTTCCCAGTTGGCAGATACCTTTAAAGTTTCATTCTTGACCCATGGGGTGAGTTATGCAGTGCTCACCATGTCATTCCAGGATCTTTCCACAGTCAATATACAGGATGCTCATTTACCATGCTGCTGTGCCTTCAGTCACCATAAGGGGCTTCTGCATGCTCTGGATGGGGACTAGTGACCTACCTCAGAAATAGTTTGGTGCATTAAACTTATGCTTAATTTCAAAGCTGGGATTAGTTTTATCAAAGGCAGAAGGCAGAGTTTTACAGAGCATGTGAACACTTTATTGAAGAGACCTGAGCTCTGCAGCCTACCTGCAAAAAATAACATTAAGCAAAATTTATGGGGTGAATCACTAAAAGTTATTTGCCCAGGTCTCTTCAAGAGCTCAAAGACAATGTGTTGACACTACAAACACAGGCGTGAAGGAGAACATAACACAACCATTTATACTGTGTTTCTTTACTCTGTCAGATCCTCCAGTCTGCAGAAGATTTTAGAAGCTGTCAATTTATTTTAGAGGTATGCAGGGATATTCAGCCCTGATAGCAAATAATTTTGCATAAAGCTTAAAATTCTAGTACATACAGTAAGGCTAAATCCCCAGAGTACCTCTCGGCTTTGAACAGTGCTCCTTAGGAAAAGAAGTGATTGCGCATGCAAGAGAAAATCAGAAATAAAACCCATCTATGCTGAAAAATGGAATACCAAATGGGGAGATAAATAATATGCAGCTTCAAAGTAAGTCTTGCCACACAAATCTTATAATCACTGTAAGGAAAAGGGATTATGTAAATATATTTTTTGATTAGAAAAATTACATATTCAAAATTATTTAATTTCATTATCCACTGAAAGTTACGCAAATAAATACCTACTGTACCTGCATTTTTCCAGTCTGTCTTTGTAATTTTTGACAATTATTATCTACAAGCCAGACAATATATGACCCATGTGACAAGCTAGATTTAGTTTAATAAATGTTTATCATGCCGTGAATTATTTTAGAACAGAAAATACTGATAGTTAGTGTATGAATGACAATCAAGAAATCTCTTCACCTTCTTGCTTGCAGAAAGCATGATTTTTGTGTCTGATCTTTGAGGTATGAAATATGTGCTGAGTGCCCAGCGGCAGGTCCCCTCGGTCAAAGTGTACTTCATCAGATGTGGAAGTAGGGCACCAGGAAGGGATAGGAGCAGAAAAAGAAGATAATGAAAACTGTGTGGCACAATAATAATGATGTTTGAAGCATGCATAGCCATATAGCCAAGGCCTGGAGGTAAAAGGGACACCACTGGAACATCCCTTTTTCCCAAGAAAAGGATGCGCGAGTCTAAATATTGAGAGTCATTCAATCAGCCTCTGGTGAAGCTCTAAGGAGAGAAATATAAAAGGCCTAAACACCTAGCGGGTTAGTGTGGGTAAGATGCTTTTCTGTGAAGAGGGGATTTACAAATTGGAGAAAATAGGGTAGCAGTAACAGTCTGGGTCAGATAACTCTGCCTGGATGTGCATGGGTTGAGTGGTGACTCACGGATGAGAATAAAAACCTCCAGTACTTGTATGGAAAATATATGAGATCCTAAGACAAAGAAGAGTCCTCCCTGAGAAGACAGAAGACAAAGAAAAACTCCACTCAGAATCTGTGATGTGAGAGACTGTCTTAATTCACAATTGGGGTCTTTTTCAGAAGGAAAATAACTACTTTAAGGTCTGCTAGAGTGAGTCAGAGCAACTACAAAAGTAAGGCAAGTAATGGTGCAAGACAGAGCTTGCAACAAAGAGGACAACCTAAACCAGCAAGGAACCGTTTGAGGCCAAGGGAGAGGAGGCTGCTGGGTCCAAATGAAGAGTTGTGGCCTTGCTCCCTGGAAAGGCTTAACAACCTCTAAGTGCAACTGAAAATTAGGTGGGAAGGAAAATATCAGTGTGAAATTATGTAACTTCTTGGGCTAGGGATTTGCAAGTGATGCTTTAAAATAATTTGTGGGAAGTGTGACTGAGTTTTGATTCATCCAGCCAATATCTGTGGTATGTTACAGTGCACCTAATCCAGTGGCTCTTCAAGTCGTTTCCAAAGAGACAGTCACCATCTCCTCTCCTCTCTTCGCACTCCACTCCATCAACTGGGCATTATGGCTACTTTAACACGTGAGATCGAATAATCCCCTACAGGATTTAGATAAACAAGGAGATTTCATGGAAATCTCTTTGGTTCATTTGTGTGTCAGTAGGTTAGTTGTCCACAGATCAGCTGGACCAGCTTCAGTTGCAGCTCTGATGGAAATCAGTAGAGGTGAACAGCTGTGGACCAAAAGCAGAAGGGAACACCGCTTTGGGATGCAGTGGTCAGTCATGTCAGCTTGAAGCATCCATCAGGTTACAGACCACGTCTCCCTGGTGACAATTTCTTCTCAGTAGGACAGAATTAGTATTTTTTTCCTTCTGTGTAAGAAGACGGGAAAAACACAACTCAGTAATGACTGTGGACCACTAAGCAGTGAGGACAAAAGCAGGTAGAAAATAGATAACAGGTTGTCCCCTTCCTGAAGGCCTTTCAATTTAGCAGAACTCTTGTTTGACTTTTTGATGGGTTATCATCAGAACTTTCTTTTTATTTTCCCAGGAGAAAATCCAGAAAATAGGATTTCTCATTTCTGAGAGATTGCCTTTTAGGGGAAGCTAAAATTACAAAAAACAACCTAACAAACAAACAAACAAAAACAAACCAAAAACCACAAACAAAACCCAAACAACAAACCAAAAAAAACCCCAAGGAATAAAGGAATAATCCTGAGTCAAGATGAAAAGATGAATATTCCAACACAGCATAAGAGGTCTAAAATAACTGAATTAAGAAAATTATGAATTATTGCATCTCACTTGAGTTTGGTGTTGACAAATGGAATGTCTATCAGCCAGACATTCTGAACTCTCTTTCATCACCTTAGAGAAAGAAGGCTGTCTAGAGGGTCTGTCAAGGTCATAGACTTGTCTCGAGAGGAAAAGTTAACTTTTCATTGCATTGACTGCCTCAAGTTTAGAAGTCTAAGTATCCAAGTCCAAATATTCCAGTTCAAGCACTCATTTTTGTAATCATTCACTAAATACTTGCCATGCATATTCTCAAATATAAAAACTCCAATCTAGTGCAAGAGTAACATTGATGACTATGTAAAAGAACAAAATGTAACAGGAGAAAAGAAACCAAGTTTCCTCAACCTCCAGTGCCATCGGGGGATAATGCTGGAGTCAGGGTAATCTGATTCTCTGACTCTTGAAAGGGTTTGTCTTTCTCATCAGACCTAACACAGCAGCTGTTCTCACAGGGTTCAGGTCACTTTGCCTACCAGTATCCATCCAAAAAGCTGCTGCAATGATTATTCCATAATTTATTGTTTTCCCAGAGCACCAGTACATGAATTCCTTAGCTGAGGCATCATGCTGTCATTCATCCATCTTTACTCCCAGCGCCCCAAGTAGTCTTTGTCGCTCTCCCGATTTTTACCACTCATTCAGAACTGAAAGTTTGCAAGAGAACTGTGGCATGAGACTTTAAAGGAACCACAGTGTCCTTTGTCCTCTTAAACTACTGCTGCTTAGGAGAAGCTCGCCTTAAACATCTACAAACCCATTTCTTTTTATTTCCGAAAATCTCTCTGTAATACCTTACTTTGCTATGGTGTCCACAAAATGTCAGTGGTATGCCACAGTATTTTTTCCTGAATAATTTACTGTGTCCTGATCATGATGCCAAGAATCATTTCTGTACTTGGTGTTATTTGGCATTTATGTGCACCTGTCCTTGTCTCATCCATAGGCTTTAAGATCTGAGGATAAGGCCTGTATTCTTTGTCCTCAGCTGCATCTTATCCTGGCCAATGGAGTGGAAACACATAATAAACACAAAATTTGAATCCCATTTCCTATAAATAAAAATTTATAGGTCCTGATTCATCAGTCATGTGTCTGATACTAATAAAATATTGCACCATTATGTTGTGTGGAAAGTTGGCATTTTGAATGGTCCTCCATCTGGAATTTCATTTTTATATATGGTCTATACTGATGCCTGAAGTTAATATTGTGCCTACATTTCCATTCCTAAAGCACATTACCACAAGCTTATAAATTTAACCTTTTAAAATTAAATAATGTGTTCTCAGACAGCTGTCAAATGGCTTTCAAAAACCTAAATGTAAACAGTTGTTACGTTTGAGGGTGAAAAATCTGTGTCTTATTGTTACAGAATTTTTGTAAATGTTATAAAATATTTCTGATGGCTTGGGAAGAGAAGATAGACTTGAAAATTGGACAGTGAAGCATAATATCCTGCCATGGCCTGATGAAATCCTAAGTAAACCTGTTTTAATTTGGCTGTTTTTTAGAATTTTAAAATATCTTTTTCGTATGCAGTGCTCTTCATATTTAACTTGCAAAGGACCTTCCGAACCTCCATTGTGACAGAACATGTATGGAAATTGATTAATGTTTCCAGTAAATTGTCAATGCTTGTGCAGTACTTGTATTTTGAACAAGAAATTAAAAGGAAGACCTTTTAAAGACATATACTTGTGTGGAAAATGAATCTGAAATACCTACCTACATTATGTGTTCTTAAACAGCCATTTATAAACAAACCCACAAAACCTTAAGAGCATGCATGTAAAACAAACAGATGTTATTTATAAAGCTGCCAAAATATGTATTGATGCAATCAGAATTAATTAAAGTGGAAGAGAATATTTGTCTCAAAGAATAAAAGTTTCTCCTTCAAATTTCTTCTTAAGTAAGATTAAGTAAAATTCTTTTTAAGTAAGACCCGTACTTTATTAATCATTAAATAACTTGTAAAGCTTTTTTTAAACTACTTTGCATCATAACATATTTCATAGGTTTTTATTCCTGTAGTATTTAATAATGTAATTTATATAGTTCATAGTTTGTAAAATTTTAAGGTCGGGAAGAATCAATAGTGTGATTTAATCCAAACACCAAATAACCCTTTATATGAAATTTCATCCAGTTGTTTCACACAGAATGCTACATTCACACAGGTACCTGTTATGGCACAAAAAAAAGTTTTAAAATTGCATCAGCTACAGTCACCCAAAAGTCAATTTTCAACGCTTGAAAAGTCCTAACATACTGACAGCTAACTCAAAGGAGTGGAAAACCACCAAGTAACAGAAGCCAAGCAATATGCTTCAGTTGGCAAGAACTGAAAAGTTGAAAATATTGAAAGAGTTGATTGAGAGAGAGAGGAGACTATCAGCCCTATAGCCTAGATTCCCACTGAGATTTAAAGGCAATTCTCAGAATTAGGACAAGTAAGGGATCACAGGCATGGCAGGTACCTAAGGTAGAGTCCTCTCTTTGTATAAGGAATATAAATTGTGGTAAGTCCTTCATTTCAATGTACCCTCCTAATGCCTATACACCTCTAACCAACAAGCTATGAAACTATTCCCAGCCTGGCTTTCACTTTAGCCCCCAGGCAAATGTATATCCTGCACAATGATGTTGCATGGTGCACACACAGACAACACAGGCACACTTGAAAGAGCACCCCTGCACATACAGCTGAAACAAAGGCACTTCCAGCAAATTCAGTAAATTAAAGTAGCCCTAGTACACATTAGTTTAGCTGTATTTTGACTCGGCCATGAGGCAAACACTTTTTCTTCTAAGAATGAACTTTTAATACTCAGAAGAGGTGCAACTTTATTTATATATTTTACGTATTGCATTACATGGGCTTGCCTTCCCTGCATTAACAGCCTGAAGTATTAAGGCCTTCCAGAGTTTTAAGGCATGTTATAATAATAGAAGTGACCCACCCTGAGATTTAATAACTCTCAGTCTAGATGTCAGAAGGAAAACAGTAACTCCATGCTGTAGGCATTTTTCCTACACTTTATCCTTTAAAAAGCCCTGGGTTTATTTGATGGCTAACATGACAATCGTTGTTTGATTGTTCTGCAAGAATAATACCATAAATAAAGTTTTATATTCAGTAAAACATAAGAATCACCTTATAAACATCATTTGAATCCTAAGGAAGTTTCCTGTTTCTTGACATTACAGACAAAAAAATGACTGCATTGGGAATGCCCTTGAGAACACATAAAAAACTGACAACTTCTGAAATGAAGTGTGAAATATTTTAAGAAAACAGCTGTGTCTTTTTCTGATGCACTGAATGACACTGGAATATCATCAAGCTGTAGGCTGATAATTAGCTTAGCATAGAATTATAATATTTTAAGAGATACATAAACAGGTGAGTTGAAGAGCAAAACACACATGCTGAGCAACAATCTGCCTCCACTCTGCTAGTTTGTCTTCATTTCTCCTGAAAAAACCCCATACATATGGTGTCTTTGATTCAGTGATTCCCAAGCCATGTCTCTTCCGTGTGCCTGTTTCATCCTCCTGCATGTTCACTTTGAAGCAGCTCTGCATGGAATGGCTCCTGCATTAAGAAGCCCAGCTTCCAAATCATCCCTCTTCAAATAATGACTTAGGTCTTACAGTTTTCTCACCTCCTCAGATTTCCAGTCATACTTCACAAACTCCTTTTGGTTCTATTTCCTCATATAAATCAGATATTCTCCAACTATTTTCCAGTATATACAGTTCCACAGAAAGACAATCCTGTGGAGCATGCTCTGCCCTACTCACAGGAGCTGGTTTTCACTCTGTCTTCCCATTTGATTCATGTTGTTGTAACTGCAGAATTTGCAGCCACCCAGAAATATTGTTCAGTGAGCCTTCAATGCATTTTTTATTTGTCTAGATTTGATTTAAAGACTTCAAGCAGGGAGAAACATTAGATTATGGCCAGTTGCAAGAGGTTGAGTTAATGCTATTTTAGTAAATTAATGCCTCTTAAACTGAGGTGGTGTCATTGAGTATTCTCTAAATATTTGACTTCATTTAAAACACTTTAGTGTTTCTCTGGGTCTATATGAGTCGTGATTCAGATTAAACTCTTCAGCTTTGTATTGCACTGAACTAGGAGGGCAGGCATAGATGAATATTAGTGTCAATTTTTCTCTCCATATTTTCCTCCTAAAATCATGCCCACACCTAACCTCTACTAATCTACACTTTTCTGAACATCCCAAAAAATATCTGGTCAGATCTGGTCTGTTTATTTTAAAATGCAAACAGCAAAAATATTTTTGTGCATAAAGACCAAAGTCATATTAAAAAAAAAACCCACCTCTTCAATACCAATATGTTTTAGGTTCAGCCTGAATTTTTTTTTTCCCTTGGACTCAATAAAGAGAGTTTGGAATCTCTCCCCCAGGCACTAAACAAGCCTGTCTTCTTTGAAAACCATACAACCAGAGTCAACTTCCAAGTCAGCAGTTATTTTAATTATCTTCAAGTGTAGAACTGAATTAAAGCAACTGCTGTGCTGGGAGTCCCTGATGTGTGCTTCATCTGATTTCGAAGTGTTTGGCATCTCTAGACAACTTAAGGAGACTAAAATCTTTGCAAAATACATAAATAAATAGATAAATAGAGAAAATTTTCTAAAAATAAAGCTATTTAAGAATGAAATTAGACCCTGTTACAGCTCTCAAGAATAAAAATGCATTAATGAGACTGAATACCTTACACAAGAGAAGACGTACAGCCTGTTGTATTCTCCAGCCAATTCTGCCATGGACAGGGTACTTTCCAGTATTCCAGGTTGCTCAAAGCACCATTCAAACTGTCCTTGAACACTTCCAAGAATGGGGCATCTTCAAATTCTCTGGGCAACCTGTTCCTGTATCTCACCAGCATCACAGTGAAGAATTTTTTCCTAATAGCGTTCAAAGTCTACCCTCTCTCAGTTTGCAGCCAGGTTGTTTGAAGACTGGATCCATGTCTGAACCCAGCACTGCAGAGCTGCAGACAGGCTGTGTGCCCAAGGCATTCAGTGCAGAACACCAGGATCATGGACATCTCTCTCTGTAAGGTGGGCATTGAGGCATTTTCTGTCTCTAAAAATCTCAGTAGGGCAAGGCCCTCCAGCATCTCTGAGCTCATGCTTCCTGCTGACACCAGCTCATTTGATAACACTCCTTGACTGGTCCATTACCCAGGTGCAAAAGAAAGGGCCGCATCTTTTGCAGATCTGGTTGGCACTAACACACAGCCTTGGCCATAACCACAGACTTTTCCTCCATCCTTCTTGCCTCTGTCGTCATTTCTCCCATGGCTTCTTGCACAGTGGGCCTCAGCCCGAGCAGGTTAACTGAAGTTTATTCAAAGTGTCTAAAACTGTGAAGAGACACCTGAAATTTCAATCACTGTTTATTCAGAAATTTTTCAAATGTGACTCACTTATGTAAAGCCCTGCAGCCCAGAGACTCAGTTCAGATTACTTACAATTACCTGAAATCATTTGAGCAGAGTAAATCTTCCTCTTTTCAAGCTCTTTAAGATCAAAGAGTCAGCCTTCACCCTTTATGGCTTGTCACTTTAAAACCCTGAAGTAATAATCAGAGGGCACCTTTTCTCAAGGGCTTCTATTATATCCAGACTACATAACTGTGCCACAGCACGAATAGGGGTGGAAAGATATTTCCTTTTTTTTTTTTGTTATATTTCATCAGGTGCCTTTAGCTTCTTTCTAAGAGCATCAGTCAAGTTTCCTAAAAATCTTCTCTCCTCCTCTCTCCAGAGTTTCATTTTTACAAGTTCAAATGGATATTTGCTTCAAAGCTGTAAAACCAGCCTTAAAAACTCCATATTCCTTGGGTCATCTGAGTTGCACAAATCAAAAATGAGGGCTATCCAAAATCAGAAGTCTGTTAAATAGGTCTTTATATTTTACCATAACCCTAAAAAGCAGGGACCTCTCGTGTGCCTTCAGTGTAACACACCAATCCCCTGTAATCTTGATCCTCAGGACTCTTTCCCTCCTTCTTTCTCCTTCCTCCTATATTTGAATACAGTTCTGGTTTTTCCCCTTCAAAACAACAACTCTTAGCTGAAAACAACTTGCTTTGTGCAGCACATAGAGCTGGCAGCACCTACTGCTAGGTTTGAATTCACTGCTCTCTTTTAAAGTAAAGAAAAATGCCTACTGCCTCATGTCAGACCTCATAAAATCCATTCAGAATCGAGCCTGGATTTTGGCAGTAGCTGTTGTGTCCACTGAAATTCCGTTTATGCAGTCAGATTTGATACAGCAGAAAGGGTCAGATGACACTGGTCACTGAGACAGAGAAGCAGGAGATGGCAGTTCCAGCCAGAGGCCACACTTCTAGTGCAAGAATCATAGCAATAAAACAAAATAAATGTTTCGTATTTTGGCACTGTCATTCTCTCTATAGGGTAAAAAATAGCTTTGAACTGGACAACTTATAAGGTCAAAATGAATTTTAATAATATTCACTGAGAGCCCAGTGGATAGTTGGTTAGATCAGAAGAAAGGCAAAACAATCATAATCCTATTAGCTTCTGGTTTTGTTTATGTCTTTTTTAAACCTAAGGATTGCAATTCATATGTCAGAGAATGAAAATGTTGGTCTAAAATTGATCAGCTCCTCCATGTTGTGAACACTGTAAAACAACTAAAATATAGATTGCCTTATTACACTGCTCGTGTTTATACCACTTTAGACTCGTTAGATAGATTCCATCTCCAGGAGGAGAAATACACTTTGTCAGATAATGGTAATAATCATCTCGTACGCCTGTGCTCCTGTATGGCTGCATGTGTAAGCACCTAGCACTTAAGGAGCACTAATTAAGGCCAAATATTCTGCCTGCTTTTATTTTCCCCACTTGCATATGTACATTACAACACAACCACTAATTGTGTGACATACAGTATATTAACTGCAAAATAAAATCAATGCCAACTATATTTCCTCACATTTAACAATGTGGGGCAATAATGTAAGAATCTTTTAGACAAATCTCAGAGCATTTCTGGAATTTAATCACCTGAAACCCAGCAGAAAAGCTGCTAATGGAGAGCCTGGGGTATTTTTCACTGATGGTCCTGAGGGATTCATTCTCCATCTGCTCTGCAAGTCTCTGTGTCCTCCTCCACTCCTGCTGCCAGGCACTCCTTCTGCCTTAGGCCAGTCACAGGATTATGAATATGAGTGGCAACTTCTCTTCTGCCTACACTGCTAGGTAAAAATCTGCTACCTTCAGAAACTTGCCTGGGTAAAACCACTCATTAGGCAGAGATAGGACAGCAGTGGCCCCAAACCAACAGACCAGAACACACATGGAAAGCTACCTGAGAGCTCCCAGCCAGAAATGAACCAAGTGAGGTGTTTGTGCTAAGCGTGTCACTCCAGGGTTAGTGGCAGAGACCTGGGCTTTGATGGCATGCAGGTTTCCATGCTGTCCCTGCTCATCCCAAATAGTTTCCAGGTGGATGTGATTAGTGGTAAAGAAACAATTGTGATGTCTCTAAGCAGCAGTATTTTGCCAAAGGACTGTTACCCTTTTTATGTGTATGCCAGAACTGAGACTCATAACAGCTAGGAAACCAAATCTTTATTTAGGCAACCCAAGCAGTGGCCTGATTTTCTACAGCTTCTACTCCCCTGGAGGGAACAGGAGCTCTGGGCACTCAGCAGGATTGAAAAACTACCCATTAACTTCTAAATCTACAGCCATTTCACAGCTGTATCTCTGTTTCACACCATGCTGCTCAGTTTTTTTCAGCAGCAGAGAAGAGCCTCTCACACATGAAAAAAGGCAGACGGCTGCTCAGTGCACTCATCTCTGGTGTCCTGCTTTGGAAAATGCAACCCATATGGCTTGGTCAAAGTTGCTCACAGATTGCCTGCTGCATCTCCTCCCACTCCTGGACCTCACCCCCCCAGCAGCTTGCCCTTCCCTAATACCACTGTTGAATGTAAGACAAAAAAATAAAGAGACCACTTTCTTCATTTACATGTAGAGTACAGAGTAAAAACGTAATTAAATCACATGCTACAGATGCACTATAATAAAAAAGAGAAATAGTAGAAGCAATTATAGGCTGGCATACTTACTGCTTCACATTTAAATAATAATGTGAACTATTAAGTAAACCAGGGCATAATCAGCTGAGGTTCATTAACTTATCTCACTGTAGAAATAGTACTACAATTCAATACAATTAGGGACATGCTAGCAAGAAACAGTGGTTTGTGTGCACCACGCTGGGTCAGTCTTAGAGATGCTGAGGTATTTCACTTCCTGCTGACAGCTCAGAGCACGCCTGCTCCCCATCAGGAGGCACCCAGCACCGCTCTGGATCCATGCCCTCTCAGAGGAATGGGTGTTGCATATGTCAGCTCACTCCAGTGCTGTTGATAGCCATGGGATCCTGAAAAAACTGCTAAGAATAGGCCAAGAATAAGCCACATTCATGTGATGCCTTTTTTGGGCTCACCTAAAAAGAGAGGCCAGACAAAGTTAAAAGAATAAGTGGAAATATTTAATGAAAGGCCTTTTGGTACATTGGGGGCAGACAAAGCCTCCCCAAGGGGCTACACCTGAGATGGGTGATGCTCACAAGTTTTTCAGGCAGGTATAAGTTTGGTCCATTTATATATCAGTGGTTAATCCTCCAATTATAGCTTCAGGTAATGAAGTCATATACCCCCTGTTTTCTCCCCCCAACTCATTTTTGTTTATACTTTTTGGGGCCTAAAGCAGTGGGGTGTCCTTGTAGGCTTAGAGGGATTGTTTTGTCTGACCCAAATGTGAAGACAGTAACACTCTATATATGGAGTTTAGAGTTATACACAAATGCAGTACAGGATTTAAAAAATGTACAAGCTAAAATCCTAAAGTATCACATGGGCTATTTTCATCTGGGCTAGCATTACCTCTCCACACTTAAGGAGAGCAGCAATGAAGGCATGTATGAAGGAGATAAGTATGACATTAGCCTGCATACAGCAGGGGGTCTGGCCTGACCAGACCCAAAATTACTTCAGGTAGAAAATCTCCAGGAGACTTCTGGCTTCTAAAAGCCCTGGGAGACACTGATTCTGGATAGTTTAAAGTCATGCAGGAGAAATGAGAACAAGTCAAACAATCTACATCTGGCTATGGCACTTTTTGGATGTTACAACCCACAGCAGATTCTGCCCCACCTCCAAATGACCTTCTGAATCCCCGTGGAATAGGGAGTTAAGGCACTGAGCCTTTGGAAGGGTATCCAAAAAAATATCATTACATTGCAAATTAGCCTCTTCACCAGAGGCCATGTGGTCTCCCTGGATGTGTCTATAGCAGGAAAGCAAGCCAGGGCTTGACCACTGACCCTGAGAGCAAGCAGCATGCACAGATGATGTCCATACAAGTTGAGGGTTTTTTGCTTAAAAAAAGACAGGTTTGGCTAAACTGTCTATCTGGTAAAGTTCCTGCCTGTCTAAACATGATCTGATACACTGGTAATGGGCACAGGCAAAACAGCACCACAAACCCTCAAGCATTTGAATAATATGGAAAATCACACATCACTGTTTGACTCAAAGGCTTCACCCATTTATTTTTCTTTGGTTTCCTAAGAGTTAGCCAAGGCAAGATTTTGATGAAAGGGATTTGGCTTGAGTTAACAGAGGATGCTGATTGTAGTGAGCATCTGGAGAATTGTTTGTAATAAATGCCTGAAGAATTTCTCTAATCTTTCTTGAAGTGCTCTTTACTATCGAAACACCTTTGAATCTCTCATTTCCTCAGCCTGTAAATAAGTTTGTTCAGTAGAAACTATTTTGCCTCTTCCATTTGTGTTTATCAAGGAGGTACAACACTGGACCAGATGGAGGTGCTGAAGGTTTCCCTGAGACCACCAGACGGAGAGTGGTCAAAAACTTACGATAAAGGACATTATTCTTTTTTGACAGCATTTTTAATCATAATTTCTATATAACAGCATATGGCACCAGAGAGTAAAACACACAGCTGCTGAGGGAAAAATACTCTGTCATTACAAGCTAGGTTCCATAAATATTACCTATCAAATGAATTTACAATATACTCTTTGGGTCAGACCCCTTTTGCATCCCTGAAATGCATTCAGTTATATATTTCTCCAGGCTGTATGAAGTGACTGTGGGTTACAGCTGCCAGTGTCTTCAAGCAAAGGGTCTTGGAAAGAGATGCTCCACAACATCTTTACAGCAGGTGTCATGCAGAAAACCCAGCTTAGGAAGGGGCTGATTTTAAATCTGGTACCTGTGAACACAGTCAGGCAGAAAGTATATTAGAAAAAGCTCAGATGAACAATTCGCCAAAAAGTCCTAAGCAAGGATCTGTTCAATAAAAACATGGGTCAAATAACAGGTCAAACAATTGCTAGCACCAAAGGAAACTCATGTTTAAATTAAATCCCTCTCTGTGTGTGACATTAGCGATCAGAAAATGAAGCTTAATTGTCTGAATACATTTACTCCAAATTTCTCACTCAGATGCCTATACCAGGGAGCTAATAAGCTGGAACTTGAACTTCATGGAAAATTCTACAGATCTCCTATGCAATTTTCTTCCAGACTGGGGAAACAAACAAACCAAGGAAATGAAAAAAACAAAGTATAAATCTATAATGCTCTGCAAAAGGTGATTTGAAAATACAAGGTGTAATTTTTGACTTACTGAAATACATAGTTGCAACAAAATCTTCTTGTTGTTTTTGTTGCTTTATCTTCAATTTTTTGAGTTTCCCAATTAAATTACCCATAAAAAATCAGATTAAGATAAACCCCAACTTTCTAAGCTGAAATGCTTTTGGAAAAGAATAGCAAGTAAACTCTATTTACAAATTCAAAGTTGTCCTCATACTCTTGAGGTGACATGGCATTTCTCAGCAGAAAAAATGCTCCTTTGGAAAGCATGTGACCAGAATGCAAGGCAGCTCTCTACAGAATGTCTGTGACAGAGTTTGTTTCTATGATCACAGTGCTTCAGAGTAACTTTCTGCAGTATATGTTCTCTGGACATACACCATAGCTCTGCGGGTGAACAAAGGAAATCTTAGGTCAAACTGAAAAAAAATCTCAGTACATTTCAGGAAACAGAAAATAAGCAGTCCCTCTGGATTGCCATTCTCAAGGTTTTTCTCCAATGTTGCTTCCGTGATGTCTTGCAAATGGATTTACCAGGACTCCACAGGCCCCAGGTGATTAAACTACTGAAAGCAGGGAAGAATATTCCATTGCACATGTGTGAAGTCCATTCTTTAATCATATGAAACCTCATAGCTTCAGAAATATGTTATAGGCAATTTCAAACAGCAAAGGCCAACTGCTCCTTTTTTAAACTGCAGTTTACCATACCTAGATCAAATCACATAATATTCTTTTTTCCTTCTTTTCCTTTCTTTGTTAGGTTTGCTAAAACTTTCAGCGCACATTATTCACTTTCTACACCCCAATAAATAAGCTAAATTACTGACTTACCTGCACACACAGCTATCTGCCTACTTTTCTACCCTGATGATACAGCTCTGCACACAATGCAAATTAGCAAAACTAATTTGGTATTCATTACGATGTTAATGAATACTTCTTTTATAAAATGCTTTGAGATCTAATGACACAAGGCACTATATCAGAGTTGGCACAAACATTTACTATGTATTTATGATTATTATACCTCTTACAAATATAATTGATTTTCCATGTTATTAAAATTCTCTGTACACTTGTAAAAAATCCCACTCAAGCATCTCAAAATCAGACGCATTGTTTCTGTTTTTTGGACATCCTAATTAATCTGTTACATTGTTGTGATTAAAGCTTTTCAGAGTTCTGGTTCTTGTGATATAATCACCATCATTTTTATTCATTAGTAGTTGATGGTAGTGACCACAAAGTACTCAGCAATTTCCAGACATTCAGAAGGGAGAATAACTGCCCTAAGTAGCTGAGAGTCCAAAAAAGAGCTCATTAAAACAGTATTTAATTTTTTGGACTAACTGAAAATCTGTATTAGACCCATTCATCTTTTGATTTAAAGGTTTTGCTCTGCAGAAGATGCAATATGGGGCTTAGTTAAGAAATGAGCCTGTAAAGGAAGAGCAAGTGTATGCACATGTGCTGAGAAATGCACTGCAGCCTCTCACACTTAAAATCCCAATTTTCTGTCTGGCTAAGGTGGAGTACACAAAGTGACAGGAAGAAGGTGCTGTCCTTGTGTCACAGGGAGCATTTCCCTGGTGCTGGTCCCCGAGGGCCCTTTCCAAAGCTACGGGTGCTTAAGCTGTGGCTTTGTTTGACAGAGCACAGAAATAATCGCATCCTGTAACTCCGGGTCAGATGCCTGACCTACGAAAGCAATTTTTTTCTGGCTTTATGTGGGTATAATGAAATCCCTGCATAAAACACTTCTTAAATATCAGCTGCCCACACCCGACCTTCTGTCTCTAGAGGCTGCATCCCCTCAACCACAAACTTTCGAGATCATCAAGAGCTAGAAAGGTCTGTGTGCATGTGTGTGGGTGAGGTTTTACGATTCTGAATTAGCTGAAGGGATTTTCCTCTAGCTTTACAATTTTATCAATTTAGTACTGCTACAAAATATCTCCACCAGCATTTTCTTCAGTCTACGCATGAAACAATGACTTTTTCTGTTATTTGATTAACATAGTTTCTATTAGCCTAGTAGCAGCTGGGATTTGATTCTGTTTATGCAGCATCTCACAAAACAAATGGTACTTTTGAGCAAGCTCGTGTCCCCCGGAGCAGTTTTGTGATGTAGTAATAGCAATGTGTCAAGTCCTTCCTTTCACTCTTCTTTCTGTGTCTTTGCTGTTCTTAAAATAAATCTGCAGCTTAGAAAATGTGATTTATCTGAGACAAACAGATTGAAGAGCTTTGGGGGTTTTTATTGTTATTTTCAGTTTATACCAAACAGCAGCACAAGGCCCAAACCTTAATATTCCTTTTTCATAGTTTTAAATCTGTCAGTGGTTCTCTAACCTTCTACTATCCCCCTGACATGTTCTTCTTTAACACTGATTTTAATGCACCTGTTTTGAGCAAAATTATCTAATTTACTAAAACTGTATGCAATACCAATCTGCAGTAAGTAAAAAGAGATTTTGGTAACAGTTACTTATTTAAGACTGGAACTACAAAGCATGTATATTCCCATATCTGCTATGTCCACACAATTTGATGTATTTAATTTATCAGAAAAATTGTTTTTTAGATAAATAATACTTCTAGAAGTGTTTTAATCAGGTGTTGAAGCTAGTCTGTACTCATCTTAATAGGACTTAGATAGGGCTATCAGTAAACAAAGAAGCAAATGAAATAAATCCCATTAATTAGGGTGAAACAGTAACAGAGCAGTTCTGGTTTTACAGATGGGCAAGATGTCTGATTGAATTTCCCAGGCTATGCAGATTGGCTGCAGATGGTGTGGAAAGTGGTCCAGAACTCAGAATTCATATAATCAAAACCATGCTTAGATCCAAACAAGAATGTTTTCCCATGTGATTCTGTATAGCTTGCAACCTTATCACAAGCATTTGGTAACTTTTCAAATCAAATCATAACATAAACCTCACACAACACAGCACTCAGCAAGAGCTCTCATTAATGATGCCATTATATCTAATAATTCAATAACAGCAGAGCTCCTGGATGCAAGTTAATTTGGCCCCAAGTTATAATTTCCATTGAAAATGCTGACTGATAAGTGCATGGTCCAACTGGAGATCTGAAGGGAAGAGCAGTCACTGAGTAGGTAGGATATGAGCAGCACCTGTTATTATTAAGAAAATTACACTGGAAGAATTTCCTGTCAGTGAAAATGTCCTGAAAAAATCAGCAACATATTATTACATTGTAATACATAATATCCTCAAGACCCAAACTGAAATTTTGGATACTGCTCTTATATAGACATTAGATTTTATAAGATACTTTTCTTTAAATAATGACATCTCAGAGAACAATAATCTTTTGCAGAGGAGACTGTGTAAATATGGTGACATCTTACCCCCTGCAAGGACACTGAGACTCTTCTGCTGACTTCAGAAACCAGCAAATAGATGATTTCCCCCTTCAACCCTGCTCAGCTTGCAAGCTCATACCCCTTTTTATAAGGACGTTGCTTTGGTTTTAATTTGAACATAATAAACCCTGTTTGAACAGCTATTACAGGCCCCTCGATGTTATTCTGATGTTGTAAAAAGCCAAAAATACGTGCAACCACTACCTATCTCTTGTCTGACATAAAAGCTCCTTGCTTCACTGCCCTCCTCAGGAAGAATGAGCAAGTCCGCTGAACGCCTGGAGGCAAGTGCTGCATGGGAAATAATCCTTTTGTGCTTTTCCTTACACTTGCACCTAGCTCTGACCTCAGCTTAACTCACACTAAGCCAGCAGATACAACATTTCTCAATGAATTTAACTCACCTAGTGCAGCCTTCACCTCTGCACCCTAATCTAATGGCAGAAAGATTAGGACTGACTGAGAACCAGGCTCAGTGGCTTTGCAGAGGTGTCCCTAATACTTCTGCCATGCATTTGGGCCTTTCTTATCCTCTCTCATTTTCCTTCTAGCAACGAGAGATTCAGCCTTCAAATTCTATAATCTTTGAGATAAATATGATCCAGAAAAATTAGCCTACTAAGTTATGTAAGACATTAGATCATAAGAAAATACATAAATAAATACCGAGCAAGACTCGATAATTAACTGGTATAATCACAGTTGTTAATTTTTACAGGAAAAATTTAGAAAGTTACTCAAGTTCAAGAATTTGTCATTAAGCCTCTTGTAATAGACTGGTACTGTTTGAAGGTAGCAAGACATCCAGAAGTAGAGCAAGAAGGGAAGTAAAAATGAATTTCATATATTAATTTGTACACTCAATTTCAGAGAAGAATCACATTTTATGTAAAGGCAGTGAGGCTTGTCAGAGAGTTTCACAAAGAATGAGATATCAGTGGAAGCTTAATTTTTATATTCCTCTGAAAAGGTCTTAATTAGCAGGGGATGATGAAAGTGAACTTGAAAAAAAACCACCAAAGTCACTCTGTAAAGAAAAATGCCATTAAATAAATCCCCATCACTTGGCACTTTAAAATTGAACTTGACAAATGATGGTCTAAAATACAACTGACAGAAATTCTGCACTAAGGCACCTCCAGAGTTTATGGGACTCACCAAATCTTGCAGCTGGGAGAAAAAATATAGAAAGCCATGAAGGAGAAAAAGGAAAAGGAAAAGGAAAAGGAAAAGGAAAAGGAAAAGGAAAAGGAAAAGGAAAAGGAAAAGGAAAAGGAAAAGGAAAAGGAAAAGGAAAAGGAAAAGGAAAAGCTCGTTGCTGTAAGGAAAATTCACAAGTGAGGAATACCTTGTCAAGGTATCTCAAGGGGAGTGGGAAAATCCTGTTTCAGATGTAGCTGACAGCTGCCAGCCACAAGCGGAAGAGCTCTGTCAAATTCCATATCCAACAGAAACTGAGTTTCTGGCAGAAGCAGAACTTGACAATTTTCCCTCCAGCTGGGCTTCAGGGCTAGGGCACTTAGGGAGTCATGCTGTCTATGCAGCAGCTCTGCTTTACTTTCTCTTCTTTTTTTGGCAGATTCAGATAAATTTTGCTTTTTTCCTAGAAACAGAAGTGAATATGACAAGAGTCTTCCCAGTTAAAAACTAGAGAGACATCATTTTGCTTTTTTTGAATCACAACTAACATTTTCAGCAGAACTGAAATTTAAATTTTGAACAGCTCCAGGTTTCCCTGGTGTTGTGGAATTAGAGGAGTCTGGAAATTACTTCTCTAAACTATGTGTAAATATCTGGACAAGAGGCAACACCTGTGACATGATATAGTGCTCAAAAGTAATGAAGAATAAAGAAACAGCTGTCACTGCATCAGATGATCAGGAAGCAGGTTAAAAGAGGGGAAAAATTTAATGTCACTGCATCAGATGATCAGGAAGCAGGTTAAAAGAGGGGAAAAATTTAACCATGTTTTTTGGACTACAAGAATTAAACTGTGAAACTCATTAACACAGTTGAGAAAAGCCAGTGGATCCAAGACTCTATTCCTCATAGTGATGGACAAGAGCTCCCATTTAAGAGAGTGAAACCTCCTAGTTCAGGAAGTCCTTAAAACAACAAAAGACAGAATCCAGGAAAGGTTATGGAACATCCATCTTGTTTCTTATTCTGTGTCTTTAGGCATTTGAACACCAGGTACTGTCAGACAGAAGGAGGGTGGGAAAATGGATTATTGGTCTGAACTGCTGCGGCAGCTTGGAGGCACTGGCCATTGAAAGCTGCTTTATGTAGTCACAGTGGAAAGATGTGCAAAGCCCAAAGCCTTAACTGGTGTTTAACTGAGCCTTATCTTCAGCTTGTTAAGAAGTCACATTTAGGAATCATCATGTACAAGGAGGAAAGTAAACATAGCGAGACAACAAGTCTATCTGCTAGGTTAGTTCTACCAATATACCTGCTCAAATATCACTAATTTTCACACTTTTAACTAAAATTTAGAAAGAATCAGAAGTTTTATGGATGAAAAAAGTTTTGCTTCCCACACAGCCTTTCCCCTTTTGACTTCACTGTCGTTTGTTCTACGACTACACATTTCAAATACGTAACATAAATTGCTTTTGAAAGTACTTTATTTGAATCTGGTTAGAAGCAGGTGTTTTCAGTTGACTCACTCTCTTCTTAAGACCAAAAAAGAGAGAAATAAATATTCAGTAAATTTATTTCCTTAGAAAAGAGATTTCAAACTAAAGAATGGCAGACTGAACACTACCCCAGAAGAATGAAAATTGGCTACCTATTTTTACCTCAGTTACAAAATCTTTCTTTTTCACTTTGGTTCACTTGATACCATTCTTTTTCATTTCTTCATTTATAAAATGGCACAACAGTTTCCTGAAATACTGTAAAATTCAATGTTTGTAATTCAGTGTTGGCAAAGTCTTCTGAAGACCATACATGAACTATGTAAAAAGAAATAAAACCCATAAACTGCCTCTATTTCCCAGGACAGAGAGACAATTATTAAAAAATTCTGAATGGGGCTACTTACCTGGAATTAATTTTATGAAAATTATAATGGATGGGGCTGCTTACACTGAATTTCATTTATAATTAATGCTTACAAAATTTTTGTGTCACTGGAACCTTTTTTTTTTAGTAAAACTGTGGTTATCTACACAGTGAACACTTTCCAACTCTTTGCTGTTACATAATAGCATTTGATGGGGGTGATCCATGCCTTAATTGTGTTTGAAATTGAGGTGTGGGACAAAGACATGCACATGAGAACAAGCAGACTTTTGAAGGCTGACATGAAACTTCTGAAATGACACATTTCATATTTATTGCATGTTTTGAAAGAAGGCCCTGGAGATGAATGCTAAATGGGTGGTCAAACTTATACCTGGAAGTGTGCTATATTCAAAGCAGCTGATAATAAATGCTAAGATGGTCACTGCTTGTATGCCTTTCCTAGCAAAGACCTGTGTGCTCTCACAGGAGAAGGCAGGTTTGTATTGGGTTTTACAATAACCACAGGCAAAGTCCTCAGCAGCCTTTTAGACCCATAAACCCTAATAAAAGGCTCCAGTTCTTAATAGCATCATGCTATAGATGATCTCATAAATTACAGAAACAGCTCATGGCTTCTGCACCCAGATCACAACCTTCAGATGGCTTGACAATGCCATGGCCAGAGTTCAAAATATAAAAGTCAATAAAACGAGATGTGAAACCTAGCATTATACATGCTGCTAGAAGATCATGTATAGGTAGAAATAAATGTTAAGCCTCCATATGAAATGATAACATTTCAGCACATGGGGATTAAACTAAAAAAAATAAAACAATAATAGGAAATTAAAAAAATAAAACCTACAAATCTGGGAGTTATCCTTGAAATCTACCAAGTTCAACAAAAGACTTTGACTCAGTTCTTCCATTGCAAAGATACTTCTGTCCAAGGTGTGCTCATGTCCCAGGATCTGTCATGTTTTACATGCCTGAAGTTCGTGCTCGTTCAAGTACTGGAATGCATTTAACTTATGCCAGCACCTTTCCCTGGCATCTGCACAAAAGAGCAGATTCATTTAACCTAGCTGAGCATATCCAAGTGAGATGCATTAATTAGCAGTACCATCGTTTTAAGGAGAAGCCCATTTCACCTGCCTCTAGTCATCTGAAAGCTCGACACTTAATCATGATCTCTATAATGGGTGGAGCTAGACATGTCTTGGAGATTCATCCCATTCTAGACCAGCATCTAAAACAGATAAACTGAGTCACTCCTGGTCACATTTCTCTCTCTTGGACTCTCTTGAATAATATATTCTCTTGAATAATATAGACAGCTCTCTTGTCTGTATTATTCTCATCAAGACTTAGATAACTTGGATAGCCAATATAAATGAGATGAAAGAACCTCTACCATCCTTTGTAGTTAAGGAACAAAGGCACCACCCCTGGAGGAAACAGTCACTTACCCACTGAATCACCCTCTGGGACATGGTATTCTCAATTCAGTGACATTGAAATTACCCTTTTGTGAAATTACCCTTTACTTTCTTTCCTCCTTCAAGTAAAATATAGCCTGACATCATTTTTGTTTCAGGATTAAAAAAATCTCAACTAAAACCTCACTTTTCCCTCAATTTTTATGATTGTTCATTATTTAAAAACAAACAAACAAACATGTGGCTTCTAATCAGAATACTTTGGGGTTTCTTTGAGATTGATTTGTGAAAATCCGAAAAACATTATTTCAGTCATTTCTAGTCCAATCATCTAGGATATAAAAATCCATCTAAAGTAAGATATATACTATTCAAGTAGTTAAAAACCTGCAGCTACTTTTGTAGGAGCACGGTTAGTACTCTGTCTATGGTGTTTTGGCCAAATTCCAAGCCAAGTAATTGCATTTACATACCTAAATTCACCATGGTTGTTTCATCTGGATACTGCAATATTATGTAAGCTCGTTTAGCTAATTTAGCACATGAACAGCATAGGTTCAAAAGTTCAGTTTAAACTTTATTAGGTTTGCAGTCTGCTTAATAATACTTAGCACTTAATTAATCTGCACAACACCCTTGTGAGCTACTTAAGTTAGCATTAACAGGAGAGTCTGTGAAAAAGGAACAAAAAGACAGGAAGAAAAATGTCCATCCTATAATGCCATCTCTCATTCTCAAATAGGTGTTCAGGTGCCTATAGTACTTATTTTTAGTTCAATGGTATTTAGTCTCAAAAAGACATTAAATCAAAGAAAAGCGCACAAAAGGCAATGTGACACTCTACCCCATTTTTGGTGTGCCTAGGCATGTGTCCAAAAAAATCTGAAAAAAGAACACATTCTCATTTTCTCTTACATATATAGAAGCATTGGATACATTGGCTGAACAGGGGAATTTGTGATGGAAAAAAACCCCAATAATAACAATGAGGCAATATTGCAATAATGTGAGTACCTGATTGATGCACTTATCATACCACTGATGCCTGGTATCACACAGGGCAACCTGCAGAACAACCAAAGACCAAATGTCTTTAATAAAAAACCACTGAGGCCCTTTGTCTGATAGATGAGAAATCCTCTGTGCTCAAATTCCCGTGTCAGCACCATGTCAGAAAACAGGCTGGTGTAATAGTAGGCATGCCCAAATGCAAAAGGAGGCACTGCAATTGCAGGTTATCTGAGAAGCTGCCATGTGAAAATGAAGCAGGTGGAAGAGGGCTCATAGGCACTTCCAAGTTTCCTCTACCCTTCTGCCTAAACACTTCATTGCTTAGAGAAGCATTCAAAATGCATAGAAGTTGTTACTCTCTGTGTCTCCTGTCTTGTGGGAATTCTTCTCTGAGTTGTTTCTTGAGATCCTGCTGTTTGATCCAGCTCCACTCATCAAGACCAATTCCAAATCCTTAAGTCCTGTTTTCCATCTAACTGTACCATCTTTTCTGTGTCATTGGTAGGGACAAACTCTTTCTATGCTGCAGGGAACTCTCTAAGAGAAAACCATAGAAATCTAAATCTAGGCTGTAAAGAGACTTTTGGAACTGTGGATATGCATAATATATAAACAAGGCTGAAACAGCAGAAGAGAAAAAGATTTCATTTTCTTTTGAAGATTACGACTGTATGGACTTAGAATGAGGTTTACATATGGTCTCTATCACAGTAGGAACCTCTCACACTTTCAATAACTTTATGTTCACAGAATGCTTAATAAAGGAAATTAATGTGTTTTCATATATGGTGGAATGGCGTACACACAAAAAATTAAAATTATTTGCCAAGGAAAACATACAGAATAAATGTAAGGTGTGTGTGAATAAATCTCTAGTCCCTAGGGAGGCCCCTAGTTACTGCACATCTTTCTGCTTCACTGGACTCTTGATTTTCAGTTATTCTTACAGACATGACTGTTATGACATCAGTGTATCACTCATGGCACAACATGAGATATCCAGGATCCTGCTAGAAGATCCATGCAGGCAGAACTATAAGCTTGAGGTACTCTCTGACTTCAGGTGGATCTGTAGAGGCATGAGGGACAAACCTTTGCTGAAGATGAGCAGTGGACATAAATATATGCCTGGCAAAGGAGTTATGAAGTGTCAGATATGTATCAAATAGGACAACAGCAAAGCTGACATGGTTTTGTGATTACATCTTGGTTTTACTGCTTCACTTTGCCTGCCCCATTAGTCTTGCTCTTCTTCACTGCTCTAGGGAAAATAATTTCTTCCTTTTCTAAATTATTTGATATGGGACAAGATCAATCAAGTCAAGAACATGAGGATAGTAATAAAATATGTTATTTCCTCAAGCATATATATATATACATCATAAGTCAGGATGTCTGAGGGAAACTCGTGTGATGCATGGTTTTCTTGAGACCAGACAGTATTAGTTAATTTATAATAATAACATCTTCAAAGTATTATGTTAACTTAGAGAATAAACAGCAAGGACAAACAGAATAGTCAATCCTTTTCCTACCTGAAAATGTACACTGTTATCACAATAAATTGCTTCAATCTTTCTTTCATGCACTTAGTCAATCTCATAAACCCATCTTGACTTAGCATTAATTACTTCATTGAAGCCTTAAAGAAAGGGAAGGTTATACCTTTTGATCCTCAAGACATTCAGCCCATCAGCAAGCTTTCCTGGCAGAAGTGTTCTCATCTTTATAGTGCTTCAACAATATGCTAGAAATGAAGGGCTTTTTCATGATAGTGGAACTTGAAACTGAAAATTAGCTCCAAAGCACTGCAATTAAACTACCAGGGAAACTGTATTGAAAGAGACTTTGTAGCCATCAGTATATCTGAAGGCATGATAAATCTTCCATCTCTGTATAAAAATGCATCCTGTTATTCACTCAAATCCACAGCAACAAGCTACAGATGTAGTGTATTTTAGGTAAAGTCCAAAAGAAAAAGTATCCTGGATTTCGAGGAAGGTATCACTGTGATCATCCAGAGTCAGAAGAGGAGCTCAAGTCTTTTCACACAGTGCTTCTGAAAAGCCCCATTTTTGTGGGTGGAAGCAAGTTTTTCAAGTCAGGCTGATTACTTCAGACTCCTTGCAAATTCCGCTAAAGGAGAAAGAAGAGAAAAAAAAAATATTTCCAAGTCGAGGACTGGGATTTAATTTTCCATCATAGAAGTCTGTCTTCTCTACCCTTCAGACCTGGTTGGAGACCACACCTCTCCATCAGTAGCAGATAGACAAAGTTGAGACAAAATGCCTCCATGGTAAAAATTGCTGAAATCAAATAATACTCTATTCAGGGACTTAAAAGTAACAGGGATAAAAGACACAAATAGAGATGACTCATGAGAAGAAGAGAATCAG
>VWZP01006436.1:1306261-1495286 GCA_013396995.1 Dicaeum eximium | reverse complement strand
CCTCACTAGAGAGAATTGTGTTCCATTGGTTGCTTCTATTTCATCACCTAAAAATAGCTGCTCCGTGGTCTACCAGTGATGCATTGCACAGTTAGGAAACTTTTCCTGAGAAGACTATAATGGAGAAAAAAAAAAAAGTCATTGATTTTGCTAGACATGGCAAGTTTGTGCCAAAAATAACATTACATTTCCTTTCATAACTACTCGTGGCCCAAGAGCAACAAAATTTATCCAGAGCTTCCACCTTTGATATAATAAACTGGACAGACAAAAGTTGCCAGAACTTTTATAGGAATGCAATCCAGAAATTTACCATATACCAGGAAACACGAACACCTTTTTGGTTTTGTTGTGAAATTTGCACTTTGTACACTGCATTCCACCTATGGGCCCTTCTCACAGGCTTCACCTCACACTTCATTGCTTTTTGGTTTTTTAAAATTTATTCCAAATATTTTTGTTGTTTCTCTGGATAATGTGGTTTATTTGTCCTACTTCCATGTGGACACAGGGGTTCTCCAGCAGATCGAACAGACCCCATCAACCAGCAGGTCTGACCAATGGAGCCTGGCAGTGACTCCACTTTGTTCTGTCACCTAGCATGTCCTTATGATCGTCCTTCTGAAGTTTCCTCTCTCCCCTCAGGTCTTTCTTTCTGAGGGAACCAGAAGTCAGGGAAGGAGTGACAAGCAATTCCCACCTTCACATGCAGCTAGGACATCACCAACCCGTACACACAAGAGCAAGACTGCAGAGTTAACGCCTATAACAAATGGACAGCTTCATTCCATTACCATTCACAGCTTAGAAAATCCTTCACTCTTCCACCATTGTTTCCTCTCTAAACACACACACACAGTCTCATTGACCTTTTTGACATTTTCAGACTGCAAATTCTCTCATTATTGCCCATTTAGTTTTCTCAGACTGCTGTTCACAACCTGATCTCTGCTCTCAGGTGAATGTCCAGCTGGAAAAAATAAGCTTCCTCTTCAGGTCCATCCTGGTTTTAATCTGCTCCTGTCGCAATAAGTCCCCTGTGGAAGTTTTCTTACTTCCTATTGTTTTCCCTCTTCTGCTATAAACCTCACAAATATTAATCTCTTTTGGTCCTGATTTTCCCTTGCCTCCCATCTTTTATTTGTCTAAAATGCCTGCCAGGACTTTTCACACTTCATCATGTCTCCAGCAATACCGGCTCTGGGCCAATGCCAGAGACTGCAACTTGACAAAATATGTTGCAAGGTGGCTTTTCTTCCACACCGTCTGCAGCTGTCATCTTCTCTCAGGGTCTGATACTACAAATTAGGCAGAGCTGGCAGGAGACCATAATTTTTTTACTTCCCAAAAGTTAGATTGGGAACAGAATTTCCAGGGAATTTTCCTTTTAGCTCCTTGCACGTGGGATAAGCAGCCTGGGAATCAAGGTGCTGCTTTGTCCTGACATTTTCCCCTCCTTTTGTTTATTGTGCTGTGCCAACTTGTATGGCTACTTTTACCATGCAATGACTAGTCAATTTGCAGGCATCACCTCGTGCCATGCTAGCCTGGACTGTGAAATCTGTTAAAGAGTGGATAAAACTCAGAGGGAAAATCGAAGACCAGCAGCTTCATGCTGCAACAAGCATGGTATTTTATCAGAATAAATAACCTGGGCACTCCTGGAGGTTTTGGTTCATTGATCTACAAGGACTGGTTCACTATGAGCAGGGAGATAGAAGAGGTGTCTGTATATACCAGCAATTTCTCCATCAAACACATGCTGCAGGCACTGGGTTTTGTAGACCTACATTTTTCAGACCGACAGCTAGAAGTGATGTGCTATGTACAGTTTGAGTTGGGAAGTATTACAGCTTCTTCATGACCTTCCTTAGTCTACAATTATGTAGGTGCATTTTGTCTAGCTGGATTAGTGAGAATGAAAAAGAAAATCTTTTTCTGTTACTGGGTTTTTTTGGGGCTTTGGGGGGGGTTTGGTTGCCTGGTTGCTTGGCTGGGTTTTAGAGGTTTGTTTTGGTTTTTTTTTAAGGTTACAAGTCAGGATATATGTAAGGAAAGGCAAAATACCACTCAGCTAAATCCAGTTATCTTTCAGGGCTCTGTCTGGTCCAAACCTGAGCAGGAAAGAGTTTCCTGCATAAAAATCTGTCACAGAGCTTCCCACCAACATGAAGAAGGTGAACTGCACTGCCTGCTGAAGGCTTCCCAGCTAGAGGCTCTCAGGTTGCTGGCTTACAGCCCTGTAGTTTGTGCTTTGATCCTTAGAAAAACATAGACAATAGTGATAGTAAAACAATGTGTATAATTTAAGCTGATATAGTGGAGAGCTGGTAGCTCAGTGTAAAGAGATCATGGAACAATGAAAAAAAAATTTTCTCTGTGATGGTATCAAACATCTTCTAAAACAAACAAAAGAAAAAATTCAGCTTTTGAGGTTCCCATGAGATGAATGGTGTCTGGCAGGGTTGATTTAGCAGTACTTGAAAAAGGGATGAGCAGTCACTTAGGCAAGACTCAAGTGGGTACTAAGTGTAAAAAGAAGGCCTCTGGAGGTTCTGGAGACCCCCTTAGAGCTCATCCCATCAGTCACAGCTTATCTTAAATCAGATCAACCATTTGATCCATGCTTTCTCAGAATATTTTCCTTTTTTATTGTTATTATACTGGTATTACATTGTGATTTTTCTGTTCTTTTTAAATTCTAGTTTTCTTAAGTTCAATTCATAAATTCTGATGAAAAACCTCATAGCAAATTATAAGTGGTGCAAATAAATTATTCTCTCTTGACTTCAGCGGTGTTTGGTTGATTTCTGGACAGATTATCTATATTTACACCCAATGGGGATAGAAATCTTTCCTTGGACTGGTTCAGCAGCCTGAATCAGGGAATCAGCGATCCTGGACTTCCTCTGTAGCTCTGATTCTCATCTATTGTGTGACCTTCTGCTGATTACTTCACTTCTCTCAACTTCTCTCTCAATTACTTTCCTACTCTTAAAAGTTTTATGAAGGACTTCTTGTTGGAGAGTCTTTCTTTTGCTGTATAATCTCCAACTGCCTACAACAACGGCAGCTTCAATCTCCCTACTCACTCCTGTAATACAAATAAGCAATAATAATGCCTGGTTGCGTGCAATGTTGACAAACTGAGAAGCAAATTTCTCCCAGGATGCTTTTCCAGCTAATGTGTGCCTATGTTTATTTGAAGAAAGCAAAGCATATCCTTGTGGGACCATTACCCACCTACAGCCAGCAGACATACCAGTCCCAGTGGAATGCCAGTTATGAAAACTGCAAAAATAATCCAAAAGGAGAACGCATTCAAGTTTCTAGTTTGAAAGATTTAAACCTTTTTGCTGGCATGAAAATCTCTTTTTAAAGCAGACTCACACTATTTGATAGTTTGAAAGAGGGAAAAAAAACTAAGATGAAAACATAAATATTTGAAAATCTGCTACTGTTCTCTGTGTGTTTCTGAACACTTATCATCTTAACATTTATCAGCTACATGGTTAGATCAAACAGTTCACAGAAACTGAAGTGAATACATCAGTGTGAAATGGACTATTTGCCTTTTTTCCATTTAGGTACCTTTGTTGCAATTTTTATTATATACAAAGGAATCCAGTCAGATTAACCCACATACTTATTATTTCCAAACCAGAAGCATGTTGCTCTTTTTTCCCAGAACCTCCCACCAATGCATAAGGCACACATAATACCACTTTGCTCAAGATCAAAGTAGTCATACATTTTTAATCTTATTTAGTACATTGCAGCATTTCTACACTGGCAGGGCTACACTGCATATCTGTATTCAGCAGAGTTAAAGAACAAATGAACCTATTGCATCACGTGGGCCTTTTAGTATATGGAATCTTCATCACAGAAACATGCTACACATTGTTACTAATTTTCAGCTGTCTTTTTACTAGGTTAAATTGATCTCTGCATCTTTTGCTAGAAGATGTTTCCTTATTTCCTCTAGTCTTCAGATCGGAACATTGTGACTCTCTATCACCTCTGATTTTTCAGCTTTCTTCTGAAAATGGTAAAAATTAGACCCAGGCTGCTTCCACCAGTGATTTATACAGGAGCAAAGAGATCCTTCCATACACCATTTCTATTCATTGGCTTTTGGTTTAGGAACTGTGAATCACACTGTCTTTTTGGCCCTAGTTTCACATGAGAATCTGTATTAAGTTGTTAGCTCACTGTGATGCTCCAAGCTCTTCAGGATCTGTTTTTACAATAATGTGGAAAAAGAATGTAAAGTTCAGAAAATGTCAAAAATTGAGGGAACTGGAAGGACACAGACACAGCAGTGTAAGGCAGATCTTTCTTGTAAGTCTGAACCCACACTGATTGTATGCTTACTCCAGAAAAAGACAAGTATTTTGAAAAGTTTACATTTCTTTCTTTTGGGAAGAGTGTAAAATAAATGTTTTCAAAAGATGATTCATTCTGTTATAGGACAAGTTTGTAAAACAGATAAGCGAACTAGCCGCTGAAGATAAATCTTTTTCCCTTGTTTTGATAGAGAGTTACTATGTTTTCTGATAGTTAAATATTGGTGATATTATTCTGTGTCAGGCTTGTGCCTTCACCTGCCTCTTCTCTGAAAATTCTGTAAAGATATCATTCATTTTTTTGGCCCTGAATATGGATTTTGTACTTGAATGCATTAAAGAACAATTTATTTTAACAATCTCAGTTTACCAAGAATAAGTCTGTAGGGCTATCTTGTTAACTGAGAAAATTTTCCTATATTTTTTGCTACTTGCCAAAGTTAAAAGTACTATCATATTTATTCTTAGTTCATGGAATCGTAGAACCATGGAAAGGCTTGGCTGAAAGAGGCCTTAAAGATCATCTAGTTCCAATCCCCCTGCTATGATAAAGGAGACCTTCCACCTTCCATATTGTTCCATCCACCTTGGCCTTGAATACTTCCAGGGATGGGGCACCCACTGCTCTAGGCAACCTGTGCCTGTGCCTCACCACCCTCAAAGCAAAGAATTTTTCCTCATATCTAATCAAGACTTACTCTTTTTCAGTTTAAAGCCATTCCCCCTTGTCTTGTTCCTATATAAACTTATAAAAAGAGAGCCTCTCATCAAAGATTAAATTATTAAAAAAATGGTTGAACTTAATCCATAGTCTTGCTGGACAAAGTGAGAAATACTTCCACTTGATTAATTATTGAAATCCAAATTTGGACTACACTAGTTACCCAATTTCTTGTTTATTTCATGCTTTGGGGTTTTTTTCCTACATTATTATATTCTTACTCTTAATTTAAATCAGGAGTAAGGCTTGACAGATCATTCTTTCAATAAGCCATTGAAATTGTATCACTAAAGGCAATGCAGATTCAGCTTTCCAAGGGCCCTGTGAGGGGTTTACTACTGAATTTTCTTAATGTCTTGTGAAAATGCTGGACCATACTAAATTAGCATTTTAATCCTAGTCTCCCAGAAATGTGTTTACAAGTCATGGGTGAGGGCAAGACATGTTTCTACACATAAGGTTTCCTCCTCCTCACACATACCATGTGAGTATTAGTCAACAAACTTACAATTTGTCTGTCCAGAACCTTTCACACAGGGGTCAGGATATTTGTTAGAAATGCAGCACACATTTGCTTCACCAGTGTAATGGAAATGGAGCAATAGACAGCTGAAGCTATCATTCCTTCACTCTGCTTTTCACCAAACACTAAACAAAGGATAAACTCTTGTACCAGATGTTCATACCATGGTGTTAGGAGGCCAGAGAAGAGAGTAAAAGTTTCTCACCATCTTATTATAAATGCAACTTCTCTACAATAGGAGTACTCATATGTTAATATTTTGGACTGATTAAAATCTATTTGGAATATTTCAGAAGGGTGAGGTTCTTCTGACTGAGTGTGTGGGGGTTTTCATTCCTTTCTCTTTTTCTTTAAATAATCAGGAAAAAGACCAACCTTATTTTGATTAATTGAATAGTTTCCATAGCAGCTGTGAACCAGGTGGTTGGAACCAGTTACTTAGGATGCTAAAGTAAGGGTAATTAGTTTATTTTTAATCTTTCAATTCTGTGGGAGTGGAGTTTAGTGTGTTAATGGGAGAGGTTTTGTCGAGAAGTGTCTTGACTAATCTGTTATTATCATTTAGTTTTATTGATGAAGCTCAGGCTTTATATGAAAAGAAAATGAGTGGAAAATTCTGAGGCAGGGCGAGCTACAATTTTCATTCTAGCTTAAAAGTCCCTAAAGGACTTTTTTATATTTTATTCTTATCAGGATTTTTTTACAACTGAGGGATTTGGTTCAAAGAACAACTTGTGTTCATGCAGAAGGACCTGCTCTAACACAGAAAAAAAAAACAAAAAAAAAAAACGGGCATTAATTGCAGAATGAGAAGACATGGAAAACATATTAACTGTGTCATTCTTTTACCAGCTCCTATTGTTGAGGGAGGGCTGATTTTGATTATTTTACAATGTGTACATTTGCTGAGCAAAAAAATTTTATTACTTAATAGTCATGTTTCTTAACTTGACTTCCCAGCCCCCCCTTTTTTTTTTTTTTTAATTCCTCCCACTAACTTCTGGTTTTAGTTTTAAAGCTACTTGTTCAATTACCTAGTTTTTCAGGTTAAAGAAATACACTTTTTGGCTTAAAACATGAAAATGGATTGATGCATCATTTCAGTGTTTTCCATGTTCTATGAAGACTTTCTCTTTTGTGGATTAAGGCCAATTAGCAGATGGAGATTTGTGATCTGGAGAAAGTCCAAGGGGGAGGAGGTGTTTTCTTTCAACTAAAGGCTCACTGACTTTATATCTACTATCAGCTAAATATTTTATTAGAAGAAAAATCCCTTTTTGGGGATACTCTTACTACCATTTTCCCTGAGTATGTTCTAAAGCTACCTGAACAACTGAAGAATATGAGTTTTCTAGAGCTCTGCTTTGTTGGACAAGGATGAGCCCAAATTCAGACCACCAGCTTTCCTGACTTAGGTATACTTGTTTCTTTCCTGTAATAGAGGAGTTGTAGGCTTGCAGTTCAGTTTAGAACTGCTCCTGATCATCTTGATTTCACTTACCTGAATTAGAAAGCTAAGTCAGGTCACCAGGAAAAGCTCAGACTGCGCCTGTGATGTGCTGCCCTTGTACATCAGTTGTGTAGGCTGTGGCTGCATTTGCTTTAGCTTCCTGATTCTAATCTGGCACATGCTTCTGGATTTAATCTCTTAGTACCCATGATTTACTGAGCTTTGCTTCATGACACAGAGCGGTCCCAAGGCACCTCCTGGGTCAGAGTTAACAAATGTGCTCCAGAAGCACACCTATTGCATTCTCATCTCCGAAAGCTGGTCAGTTCAAGGGAAAAGGAACAACCCAAACAAGCACAGGGTTTACACCAGGTCCTCAGCACCAACATCTTCACTCTACAAATCTCTCTGTTGGGTCTCGCTGCCTATTACTGCAGTCAGAGGCTAACTGTGAAAGCAAAAAAAAACCATACAAACAAGATGTTTCTATACTGTTTAAAAAAAAAAAAAAACAAAATACTTATTTCATCTTTACCTTTGGTCCTCTTCAGTAAATACTTTTCACTTTTCAGTGAAAAGTCCCTCTTGCAGCCTCTTGCGGGGTGGGTTTATTTTTATAAGTTTATTGTTAATGTTTTCTTCCTGTTGTACCCCTATGTTTCTCCCAAGTTGGTTTGTGCTCCACTTATATCCTCCCTGAGACTCTCCTATATGGTGATTCCCCTCCCTTTGTTCCAGTCCCTTCCATGACAATCATTGCAACCCTGCCCTCCTCCTCTGCCCATCAGGGAAAGCCTGACTCTCCTTCCAGATCTGCCCTCAACTGGATGGTGTGTCTCAGAGCAGCAAAGGTGTTAGAAAACAATAAAGCAAAAAAGAGGAATCTGATTCTGGCCTAGTCTAGATGTGGAAACACAATATCTAGTTTGGGTATAAATAAAATATAGAAATAATTTAAATTGTCTTCTAAAAAGAGCTTTTAATTAAACCTAAGTTACAGAGGTCAGCAAACATTAGACAAGTATTTGATATTACTGTTAAAAGTCTCTTGTTCTCTTACATAATGTAACCAGCTTGGTTTTGTCTTACTGTATTAGAGTGATAAAATTCCAACTTTTTTGAAATAATGATCTTAAAATAGCAAATACTATAGATTCCAGGGTGACAGAGTGGTCAAGATGGGGGAAAACCATTTGGTGAAAGAAAAGGAAAAGCAAAAGAAAGAGAATTAGAGATGAGAAAGAGAAAGAGAAAGAGAAAGAGAAAGAGAAAGAGAAAGAGAAAGAAAGAGAAAGAGAGAGCTTTGGTGGCTACTAGGGTATCAAAGATATTTTTACCTTAAAGAACCCATCTGTGTTTCCAAACATAAATATGTGAAGGTGAGCGGTCTTCTTATTATGCAGGTAGGATAGAACAAGGCTGAATCCTATCCAGCTGAGCTGGTTCTGTTGCTTTGAACCCTCTGGAAACATAAAGATCACAGCATTCCGCTGTGAAGCTGCTGCATTTCTTGGTTTGTTCCTTCAGCTGGCTTTCTCTTCCCTTGGATTTTTTTTGGACTGCACCTTCAGAGAATATTTAACTCTGCTCCAGCCACATGGTAAAGTGTGAAGGGTATTAATGGAATGGTTTTTCTTAACTAAAGTAAAGTCTACAAAAACTAATTTAAGCTTCTGTTGCAACATTTGTTTAATCTGATCGTTCCTTACAAAGTATTCCATGCAGTGGAAAGGTGAAATTCTTTAAATACTTCTACTTTTAAAGAATAAAATACAATGAAATGTGTGTAGAGGAAAGCATAAAAGACAACTCCTAGTTCAAAACCACAGATTTAGGTTTGGGCTGGAGAGATGTCAAGTTTTGTGATTCTCAAAGAAGACAATACTGCTGAACACAACTCATTAAAAAAACTATTTCTACTACTATCTGAGTTTAGATGCCAAATAAAAATTGAAAGTGACATCTCGATCCTGTTATGAAGCTGTCTTAGTCCTCACTGTAGTCCTGAAGCTGGGGGGAAGAGTTATGGAATTTAAAAGTTGTAGTTCACGCCTTTTCTTGCCTTCTCAGACTCCATTCTCGCGGAGTTGTATTCCTGTCGTGCCCTGCTTGATTATTGAGATAAAAGATATTGCTGCAGAAAGGCTAGAGGGTTACAGAAATCAACAGAGCCACAGTAATTTGCCACAGCTGAGGCTCTGGCTCCTGACTTACCCTTTTATCCATCTTGTGATGTACTGCTCTCCCTCTCTTTTGCAGCAATATGCAGCCTTTTCCAAGGTAATTCTAGGAATCCTCCTAAGGAATGATATTCTACCATAATTGCAGTTTATATTATCCATTTCTATTTTTTTATTCATAAATAAATGAATAAATATATGCATGTATAAGTCTATATTCCTAACAGAAGATGGAATCAGAACAGCTGTTGGCATTGACAAATTACTGTATTTGCCAGTCAAGCTCTAACTACTTAAAAAGTCTTCTAAAAAAACTCACTTTATTTAAAAAAATTGTATGTATGGATAGAGGCATAGGTACATGAATCAGTAGAAGTTTATTTTCTCAGTGATTGGCTGGGAGTTTTTTCTTTTTCTCCTTTGAGAGAAGAAAATCTAGCAAACTACTGTATCTTGAGATTGAAAATGAACTTGAATTATGTTAAATTTTCACTATGTGCTATGGTTTACTGTTACACCTTTGGAACATAATCTAAATGAATAATAGAAAAGACAATGGTAAAAATAAGAACAATCATATCAAGAAAATGCTGTAGGTTTAATGTCATTATAATTTAAACAGTAGCTTCCTGTCCTAATAATATAAAGTGAATAGTGACAGCTGCCTGTTGCTTGAAGACATCAGTAGATGCTGTCATTACTTTGAATTGGATTCAGAGCACATGTGAACAAAACTATACTCCTCCTATAGCATTATGACAGCAGAAGTATGCCTGGGAGATGCTAACTATTTCCTAGGTATAAATTAGTAATTCTCCTCAGTGAAGATATATTAATGAAGCAGCAGTGCTTGAACAGTAGGTATCACTTTTTTTTTTTTTAACATCTCATTTCTTGTAGATGCTGACAGTTTTCAAGCTGAGGTATATATTTCAGAGAGCAAGGTCTTGATGATATGAGCATATTGTACTATATAAATAATAACTTCTGTGAATGGGTCTTGGCACATTCTTTCCAGTGCCAGATTCTTTTGCTCAAACTCTTCATGTGGTGAGGGAAAAAAGGACTTGCATTTTTCAAACAGGCTTTGTTCTTGTCAGACTGACAACACTTAAGCAAACATAATCATCTATTTTGTCATCATTCTTGAGTGCAAATAGCTTTTGAGAAAAGGTTTGCCTCATTTTAAAAGAGAAAAAATTAAAGATGTATGGGCCTGAAACCCCAGGGCCCTGCTTAGATGTCTTTACATTTTGCAAAAACACATTTTATTAAAGACAGAGAATTGGCTTCATGGTACCATTCTTCTTTTATTGATGCCCTCATTACTGTGGGATAATGCATGATTAAGGCATGAGGCCAGGATCCCATGTCTTTTTCCCTGCCCATCTGTGGTAGTACATTCAATTTCCTATGTTAACCTATATGTTTCCAGAAGTATTTTCATTCTCTTTGCATAACTTTATATTTTTTCTATATTTACAATCAGGAAAAGAACTTAGTAAATGTGAAAATGCTGTGGACCGTTAATGGAGGAAAACCACTACAAGAATGACAACTTTCAGAGTTTGGAATACATGTCTTGAAGTGATTTTGTAAAATTTTATTTTCATCCTGAAACAATGACAGCTTCAAATTTTGAAGAAATTATCATGCTCTACTTGGCCCTTGGTAGGGCACACCTGAAATACTGTGTTCAGTTTTGGTCCCTGCTATAGCAGAGAGATGTGAACAGGCTATGGAGGGTCCAGAGAAGGGTCATGATGGCTCTGATTTTCTGGATACTTAATAAAGCTTAAAAGGTTTAACTTTACCCTTAAAATTGCTCTTGCCAAATGGAACAACCACTTCTCTCTGTGCATGTACTGAAGAAGAATATTTCTGAAACTATCAAAAACTTAATTGGCTGTAGGGCTGAGATTGGAAGTAGAGACTGGGAAGCCTGCTGTATGAGAAACAACTGAGAGAACAGGATGTAATGCCTCTTGAGAAAAGAAGGCTTAGAGAAGGCCTTGTCACCATCTTCCAGTATTTAAAAGGTGGCTACAAAGAAGATGAAGACTCCTTTTTTACGAGGAGTCACATGGGTAAGACATGGATTATGTGTACAAGTTACTCCTGGGGAGTTACTTCTTCTGCCTTCTCAGAAGGGCACTCCTGAAAACTAGCACAGGATATCTGTGAACTTTTCTTGTCACATTTGTTTCAGGTATGGATAAAATGTGATTTTCATAATGACTAAATAAGGCAATCTCTATATATAAACCTTTCTACAACATTCAGGGTAGGAAGATCTGGTGATTGTTATAAGAGAAGCTTTGCACATGCATGTACAGTAACGAGGGCAAGCAGATTGCAAAAGGAGAAGCATGTGGTATAAAGCCAAAGCTTTTATGACCAACTGTAAAGAAGTGGTGAAATGCATTCCATCTGGAAAGGATTATGACCCAGAAACTACTAAAAACTGGACAGCCATGAGGACCTGACCATGTCTGACCTCTAAGTTTTTTGCAGAAATATTCAACTGATCCACAGTAATAAAAAAGTTGAATACTTGAACTATAGGCTTGTTTTGAGTCTTTGTATCTCTACAGAATTTGGCAGGGGATCAACTGAAGGATTGTGCAGTAAAGAAAAATTTCACTACAACAGTGGCTAGTCTCAGAATCTAAAATATCTATTTTGAAGTGTTTCTTAAAATCTTATTTCCATCATTAACATTAATATTGATCAGGGCACTGGGCACTTGTTGGATGAAAGATTTTGCCATGAAATAACTGGATGTAAGGAAAAATATCTCTCTTCCAGTACCACTTCTTAACAGTATATCGCTGAGACGTGTATAGGTGTTTATTCCACAGGCATCACAGAGAAGACCTTTGTAATGATTTTCTTCAGAAGATGTTTTTCAACCATAGGCATTCTGGGGAGAGCAACTGACCTCTTGCCTAGCATGAGAGCTCCTCCTGATATGTCTAATGGGTTTATTGTCTTCAAGGCTGGTCAAAACTCTGTTTAGAGAAATGTATCTGTGGCTGGGTACAATAAAAATTTCCAACACTAAATCCCAAGAAACAGAACCAAGACATAATATCTTGGATGTTGTGTGTAGTATGTCCATTCAATTTCCTGAAGGTTTTCAGTTTCAGGGCAATTTCCTTACAGCTTTAAGCTTTAGCACTTTCAGGTACGGTTTTTCTTAGAAAAAAAAAAAAAAAAAGAAAAAAAGGAATAAAAAGCCTTGAAAGTAAAGAAAAAAAGGGCAGTTTTTCATGAGGGAATGCTAGGTTATAACACAACAGTCTATCATGAAACAATACTGTTTGATTGCATCACAGTCTGTTTCAGTATGATTTATGTGTTCCCAAACTACTCAGTACCATGCTGTAGAAAATTTAATGTACTAATTCAAGAAAAAAGTCACTTTATTAACCTGCAAGTAAGGTGCAAAACAACTAGTATACATTTGATCAAGGGTCTCTTTTTAAAACACCACAATACATCCAGGAGAAAGTCTGGGATTTAAAATTTTGTTTCCATTTCTCAGGAACAAAATACTAAAATATTTATTGTGGTCTTGATCCTGTTCTTTAAATAAATGGAAAAGGTCATTTATTTGGTGGAACAAATTCTTTGAAAGCAGGCAGAAATCCTACAGTGTCACTTAGCTCATTTTAGCTTAGATTCATCTCACATTTCAATTTAAAGCATAGAATGTTTTGTTCTTACAAAGTTTAATTGTTCTACAACCTCCGCAGTCTCCTGTAGTCTGTCCTCATACCTAGAAATGGGTTCTAAACCCCATGGAATGTCCTGTACTGTACATGGAATAGGTCTTGTCAGTATTATTATGAACTTGTAAGTCAGGTCTAATGGTGAGCTCCATTTTGGGGGAACTTGTGTGTGCAAGGTGAACAGATTACAAATTATTATTGATTAACACAATAAATTATCAATGTACAACTCCCAAGTCATTTTGCTGTAATAAAACAGACACCTTCCCTCCTCCTAGTTCTCCACTCCCAAATACGTTTAGATTTAAAACCCTTTTTGTTCTAAAATTTCTCCAATTAAAAAAAAACCCTCAGTTGGTCTATGAAATGTTTGGTATTTTACTTCAGTTTAAATCAAGTTATTGGGTAGTGAGAAATAAAGGTCAGAATGCAAAGGAATCTGTCTTCATCCAAAAGCTAAAGTAAAGCTGGAGTCTTTCCACAATGCAATATTTCACTGTCCTATGTACCAGACTTTCTGGTACACAGGATTTTGCAGCCAAATAAGGTAGTTCAATTACTTTAGAGAGAATGCATTATTTATTGACCAAAAGGTCAAAGGGGACCATGTGGTGCAGGGAATTTTCAGGAGGAATGGTGATCATTTGTCAAGAGAGAAGAAGTGTACATTGATATGTGAAGTTATTATCCCTCTCCTGATCACAATTTGACCTTTGTCTTGCTAGAACTATATATCACCCTAAGGGAGAGGAAAGCAGGACACAACCCACAAACAGGCAGGAGACTTAAGGGATGATTAGAAGAGCTAAAATGAATGGAAAAGCAAGAGAAATGAGCCATTTGTACACACAAACATTACATGTGTTTTAAAGGATACAAGACAGTTATATCACAGAGGTGACATGTAGTCCTTTCAAAATCTGAATGTTTATACTAAAAATAACACTTCTCTTTTTCTTCTTTTTTTTTTAAATTTTAAGACAAGCATTTAAAAATATTGCAATTCATAGACATCTTCATAAAATTAACTTCTCTACTAAACCCAGTTTATTCTGTTCTTTTTTTTTTTTTTTCCTTTCTACCTCTTTCAGGATGTGCTATTCATAGGTAAATGATAAGAATGGAGGGAAAAGGACAAAAAATGGCAGGTGTGTGAAAGGTTGAATAATCCATAGATGGAAAAAAGCAATTATGTTTTGTGACCTATTGGAATGCAGAGGTTGTACATGTGTCAAGGGTAAGAACAAAATACATCTTCTGTTATGATTAAACTCACTGCACACTATTCAAATGACAGGTTGTATAGCACACAAAAACACTGCCAGCTGGGGCAGCTGTGTAGAAAGGCAGGTAGAATTTGTCACTTTGGAACTTGTATTTCTTTCTGTTTCCTATCATTTTTAAAACAATTAGGATATGCCCAAAGTATTAATTGTTGAGGAAAAAATATATAAGGGTAATTTCTAAATCCTCCCTCTAGGCTATGCAATTTTGTAGCAATAGGAGTCATGGGAAGCAGAGATCAAAGATACATCTACCAATGTGTGCATAGATAGTTATTTCATAAAAGTTTTACATTCTTCTAGTGGATTTGCCCTGGCTCCAGCTAAGCCTCACACAGCTTCTCACTTGCCTCCAGCCCTCAGCCCAGAGGTCTTACCTTAATGCACTCACACACATATTTGCAACTCAGCAGCACAGATGGAGCTTATCCAATTCTATGTTTACTTTTGCAGTTTTTTGTCTCCTGCTCAGGTGCTTTAGCAAAGTGCAGAAGAACAGAAATTAGTAAAATGCAACATCATGGAATGTTCAAATTCATCATTAAAGTACAACAACTGGGATCATTGAGTTGTTTTCCCTATTAGTTGGTTCTATTTCCAGAGTCAAAATTCCTTAGAACACCAGTCTTTTCCACCAAGAGTTTTATTTCTAATCCTAAAATCCTAACCCAACCAAGTCAGTAGACAGTGGCTCTTTTGCCTAATGTGTTCAAATTACAATTTAGAATCTTATAAAACAAAAAAAAAAAGTTATCTATGTTAAAAGAATTGTCTTCACACTCAGACTGAAAAACAGTTTTTCTGTTTAATACATGGCCAAGCATATTGGTGGTTAAATGCTGATAACTGTACAGAATCCTTTATTTCACTGGAGTTACTAATGATCAAACTTCTTTCTGGCAAACTATGTTTATAATAATTTTCAATGTTGATTTAAATTTCATTACAAAGCCCTCTGAGGAAAAAAGGAGACAAATTCCTTAAGCATTTAGTATTGAAAGGAAGGCATCAAGTTTAGTGTACAGAACCTCCTAGCACCAGCCATTGCTGAGGAAGCCATTCTAAGATAACCTGTGTGGTAACCCACTACTTAGTCAAATCTTTGGATGGAAACATTCCACAATGCATGCCTGAGAAGAGCTAAGCTTTTCTAAAAGAGGTGTCAAAGCAGATACTCAACCTCACATTTAAAATAATTTTGCCTATGCTGAGTCAAATAAGTAAACTTTTTGTTTGCAAAATTATAGTTCACAGAAGCTTTACTATTAAAGCCTTAGGCCCAGGTAAACTTAAAAAAATCAGCAGTGCTGAGTCTGCACTGTATGAAAGTAAGAAACCTTTTTTTTCCCATTCTTCCAGAATTTGTTCTTCAGACCTCAAGAAAATGTTGGCAACAAAGACAAAATTTTACAGATTGGATCAGGATACACAAAATTCAGAAAAGGCTGTGAATGAAGAGACTGAAATTAGTTGGAGGTTGGTCAAGGATCATGCCTGGTATCCACCAGAAGCTAAGACCAGATGAGTAAATGGCAGAAAGATTTCTAGACCTGAGAGTTGTTTGTGAGTGATATGAGAAGTCTGAACAATCCTATTAGAAAGTATCACACTTAAGCCAATTCACTGAATAATTCCCAAATAAACAGATCTTTTCCTGATGTTGAGAAATAACATTAAAGTCTCATCATTTTAAAGCTATGTAGGTGGTGATTTTTTTTTTTTCTTTTTGGATATTCTCTGACAAAAAGTCTCACCCATTAAATTGGCCTCTAAAGACTTAAACAAAGAAGCCGTCAAAAGAGTCCAAAAGCTGCAGGAGAAATGATTTTGTAAGGTAAATTCCATCACTTTGGAATAATCTCCTAGGAATATGTAATATTTCAATTAAGAAACAACAATCTATCTAAGAAGACACTTTGAGTTTGTGTAAAACATTTAAGACCAGAAATTTAAAAAAAAAAAGTTTCTGACATCACAAAAAAGAGAGAAGCAGTATAATAGCTGTCATAAAACTCTGAAACAAAGTGTCATATGGCATCTGTATTGTGATGCAGAGAGACCTCCTCCCTCACTGCTTTGCAGCCATTCTGCAGTTTCACAGTTGTTTCATGTCCCTGCCAAACTCTTCCAAGGTTTGCCAGTATTCAGGAAAGACTAGAAGAACGTGGCCACATCTGGACTGCAGAGGTAACCTCAACAAAGTTATTATCAGTACACCCCATCTCAAACAGAACTCAGCTGGAGTAGCTCTCTATTTTTTCTTAACACAAAAGTCAGAATTACCTGAATTAAGATGAACTCCAAAGCTATCATTTTCCCTGTTTTCAAGCAATTGAAGTATCCATCACAGAGGACCCCTACCTCAATCAGTGTAAGAACTGAAACACTGTTGATGGTATCTTTATACTGCGAGGGTTACAAAGGAAATATCTGTAGGTTTTAAGATGAAATTTTAAAAGAGAGTCAGACATAACAGAGTCAAAAAGGAGAAAATTTAATCCTGAATAATCTATTAATGATTCAAGGTTTTTAAATAAATAATACTAATTGACCTTTTTTTTTTCCTTAAATCAATTTATTTTAAAAATTCTGGATTAGTTGATCCAGAATGGATGGAGGATTAGAAAAACTTGAAATTATATGTTTTGGCATTTCCAAATAGAAAATGAAGAAATATTCAGTTGTTTTAATTAGGTGGCTTCACTTCATTTCATTTTCTGTTAAATTCAGTGAAAAATTATGTATTTGTAATACTGCCCCAAAACATTAGAACTTTACGGCTGACTGACTATATATATATCCCAGAAACCATCTTGAATATTTGTATTCCCCTCACCCTTCTCTGAAAGAACGGGTATCCAAATATAGTATTTTAAAAAGGCAATAGGTTGATGGGAAAATTAATTTTAATTTTATTTTTGAAGACAATGAACACAAAATATTTCAAAATATTCTAAATTGACAAGCTGATAGAAAGTAATTTAAAGGTTGTGTTGTGTGTTTTTTTTTTCCTTAAGCCAATTTTGTAATAAATTATAATAATGAAAAATTTCCAACCAGCATATGAGTTCTAAGATAGTAAATGTAGTCTGCATTGGTTGACTGCATTCCAGTGTGAAAATCTAAAAATAGTTGGGCCGAGAAAGAAAGGGGATGGCACAGATTCTCCAAAGAGAAATATCCGCTGTAATAAGGAGGTTGTCTGGGAGGACTGAACACAAGGTTCCAATATTTTGGTGGAAATTTGTGCCTTTTGCCCATGGCTGCATGATATAGTTAATGGAATCATAAGTCTTTAGCAGTGTGTAGAACTAATGTACATAATTTTTATCAATGAAGAAAAAAATAGCTAATAAGTAAGAGAAATGAAACAAGGAATATTCGTAAGGAAGAATTCAATAATAGTTTCAATCCCAGACTATGAGAAGTTCAAATTCCAGTTTGAGGAATTCCTGGCCACTTCTTCCTAATCCTCCTTACATGTCTTAGCCTATGACATTTGGGAGGCTGTGCCATGAGTTAGGTTGGTCTAATGAATCACATCTAGTTGTAAAGAGGCAGATTCAATTCTGTCGTGCTGGGGATGTATAAAGGTGGTACCATCTCTGAATTTATTTCAGCCATAGAAGTGCAGGTTCTGTAATTCAAATAAGTAGAAGTGGAATTCATGCAGAATTTTTAAGAATCCACAAATGTAATGGGTAAAAAATAAAATGCATGATGAATGCCACATATGACAAAACACAGTAATAAGAGTCCTTCTGTTCCCTCTGTAGGTGAAGAATGACTATATGAGAAAAGATAAAGGGTGCCTGGCAAAAATAATTAACCATATGTTCCTGCAGCCCTCCTACATCACTTGCAATTTGTATAAAATATGAGCCAGGTCAGATGCAGCAAATGGATAAGGTGACTGCAGCAGGGTACTCCCACCCAAGAGTGGGAGTAGCATTAAAAACCTGAACTCAGAATCACTGCTGTGGCTTTACAGCCATTTACACATTTATGTGTCGTAGATAACTGTGCATAAGAGCCTGCATGGAAAAAGAAGCAAGAAAAGATTTTTACAAAGGAGTGAAGCAGCAGTCTCACCAGTGGAAACATTCTGGGTTTGATTCATCTGTGGTGTCCTATGTTGCCTTGTCATACCATTTAATTTACCTATTCTCTACTGATTTCTATATAGAATGGGATAGTATTTCCTAGCTTTATGGAAGTTGTGGTTAGAAAAAAAAAATAAAGAATTCGGTCTTGTTGGACTTTGTTACAGACACAAGTTATAAAACTAGACAAAAGGAGTTTCTCCAAATGGAGAGATACAATGCATATAGAACATTATCTTGAATTTCATAAATTGCTTTGACTTTATTCACTTTCATTTATATATTTTTCCTTATTCAGAAGGAGAAATAATCAAGAAAGCCCTGTAGATCATGGAGCTGTTTCCGTTACGCTTTCTTCCAGGGCACACTGGCTCTCAGAATGGTATTGCAGGGACTAAAAAATCTGGAAATTGCAAAGAATTCTGAAATATGTGTGGGGGATTTCCATGAGCTTCACAATTCAAAGATACTTTATTCTCCTTAGAATCAACATGAAAATCACACCATATGACTCATAAAAACACCAGTACACAATCAAAGCTTTCTGTGGAAAAAGACGTGCTATAGCTTTAGAATTTTCCACAAATGGTAATGTATTACAGGTTTTAAAATGTATATGTGGTTATGTAAAATTATCTTTCTTTTTGAGAGATTTAAAACCCTTTACTTCAGATAGTATGTTAAAAAAGTAATAGCTAACAAATAAATAGCTAACAAAAAAAGAAATGGAAGAAGTATTAGTAAGGTAACATAAGAAAGTAGTATGACTTATTCTACAGTTGTACATTAGAATGTACAGCTTTCTCAGCAGATATATTTTGGCCTTAATTCTAACTAACAGCTCAAGAGAGGTGTGACATGTAGAAGAATTAACCCCACTTGTAGAGAGTAAGGTAAACAAAAATCCTGTTGCAGCAGCTCACATCACAAAGAGCAAGAGTTGCTAAGAAAAAAAAAAGTTAAATTAATGGCAGCAACCAATGGTTAATACCAAGTAATACATATCAAGATATGGTAATTCATTATCCTTCACTGTCTTCTTTAATTTTGGCACTCATCCATATCTTCATATGAATTTACATTTCTGGAAAAGAAAAGCTGGATAGATCCATAGAATACATCTATACCTCCAATGAATTCATAATGTGCAGAGTGAAGTGTAGTATTCAGGAAAGTAAAAGGATGCAAATGTAGCATTCCTGACCATATAAGTTGGAAAAACTAAAATGCTTACTATGCTACAGAACACTGTGGAATTTTAATTCACTTAGGCTTGCTTAAAGCTCCTGGATCACTTAGTTTCATAGTGCTCACAAAGTTCAGAGTACTAGACTGTGGATTTGGTGAGAGGGCATAGCTATGGTGACCTAGTAGTTACAGCAAACCATGGGAGCAGGGCTTTCTTTGTTATGTTTATGGTTTCATATGTTCACAACATGAAAGTCCTCCAAGGAATACTGAGGAGAGCATGACAAGATGCTTTATGGCCACCTGATGTGTCTGTAAGACCTAAGGTTCTACTCATGCTGCTATGAGAGGCCTCCTAACACCAGCTTTGAGAGAGCAAAATGCATCTGAGGAACTCATTTAGCCATTTTGGAGTTTGGGCATTTAGATATCAAAATTATTTAATTAATTTAAATACTAAGTCCACCCAACTTCAATTAGATGTCATGGGTTCACAGTCTGGGAACTGTGACCTTTGCCTAACTGCCAACAATTTCAGGAAGTTTGGCTGGACAGGAAAAAAAGCACTGAGGGTCTTGATACAAAGAAGATCTGGGGTATCAAAAAGGATGAGAAACATGGGAAGCATAGGTGATATAAGCTTTTTCTGAGGGGCAAATTTCTGTGTTCTTAAATTCTATTACATTTGTGTTTTCTCCATTTATTATTATCATACTGTGTTCAAGCCCAGGGTGAATGGGACCCTAGGTAACCTGCTCTAGTGAAAGGTGGCCCTTTCCATATCAGGTGGATTGGAATTAGATGATCTTTAAGTTCTCTTCCAACATTAACTATTTTATGGTTCTATGATCTTTCCTATAGCCCGCTTTAAATGCTCAAAGGCCACCTAAGGATTCCCCAGAGCTTTCTCTTCTCCAGGCTGAACAACTCATGCCATGCTTAAGTATATTGAGCTGGGCATCTTTGCAGAAATCTCTCTTCTGGGGCAAATACCTGCATTATTTTCAAAAAGCACAACAAGGAATTTTTGTGTTATTTGTTTACATTACAGAAGTTAGAGTAACTCTGCTATTAAGATTAGAGCACTATATCTGAGGCTGGTGCAGAAGCAAAGAAATCATCTGGCAAAACTATTTTAAGCAAGGAAAATGTGGGTATAAATATGTCGTGTGTATTATATTATAATTCAGTTGCCTGCTTCTCACACTGCACAAGAGAGAATACTAATGAATATGGGCATAAATAATCAGTGCACTCATCAAGCTATAGTTCAGTAAAACACTGAATTAATGAATTAATGCAAACCTAAAATCACGACTTTAGATTCAGTTGTTATCCCATGCAGATTAATAGATATATGATTAGCAAGTATTCATGAACATCAGTTATTTTTTCTCCTCCCCAGGAACAACTCTGTAGGTAAGAAGCTTTTCTGCATTCTAGGATTGGTAAAAAAGGGAAAGATGCAATGCTAGCTAGGGGCTGATTTCACTAGGAATACAGGTGTTCTTTCTGTCTGTACTATTTGCATCAGTAATATTGAAAGACTGTGATGTAGTCTCAAGAAATAAAATGCTCTCTTTGGGTAAAGGCTGGAATTCTTTGTATCAGTGTTTAAGTTAATAGTTCTGTAATGAGGAACGAGCAGAACAAGTTTTATTTCTGTCTGCCGTAAAGACAAAAGTAAGAGGAAAAGTTCAGTGAGTGAATATAGTTTTCCCAAAAGATGAGAAATGTGGTTAGTTATTTATCTGAATTTCGGGTGGAGCATGGAATAGTAGCAAGAGACTGTCTGGAGACTAAAAAGCAACATAGTCATGAAAGAAGGTGTTCATCAGTTTTAGTTAAATTGATTAAACTGCTCATCAGATATTTTGGTCTGTGGCAGCGTAATTGAAATAAAGGGTCTATTCCAAAGAGACCAAAGCACTTACTAAAAGACAAGACATAAATAAATCATAATTTATTATGCTTAATAAAGGGGTAATTAAATAAAATGCAATGGGGTGTCATGTGTTATACATAAGAAGCCATGACAGATGGCTTACTGGTGCCATCCTTATTTAAACTTCAGTGACAGTCTAGAAAGTGGAAATCTGAAGTGTTCTATGCCTTTCTCTATTTGAAATATACTGCAGATGCAAGCACTTAAACACTTTCAGAAATATTTATTAATTTTTTTCCAAATTAAATTACTAGTTGCCTTGTAACTAAAGCAAAACCATTTAATTTTCTTATAAATAATGCTAGTAAAAGCTGAGATATAATGCCTTCAGTAGAATAATAGGATAAGCTGAGTTGGAATGGATTTATCAGGATCATCACATCCAACTCTTAGCCCTGCACAGCACATCCCCAACAGTCACAACACGTGTTTGACCATGTTGTTCTCATCTTTCTTGACCTTTGTTAGGCTTGGTGGTGTGACCATTTCCCTGGGGAGCCTGTTTCAATACCCTACCACCCTCTGGGTGAAGAACCTTTTCCTGATATTCAACCTAAACCTTCCCTGACTCAGCTTCATGCTGAGTTTCCTCAGGTCCTGTCACTGTCACCAGAGAGAAGAGATCAATGCCTGCCCCTCCTCTTCCCCTCACAATGCAGTTGCAGACTGCAATGAGCTCTCCTCTCAGTCACCTCCAGGCTGAACAGACCAAGTGCCCTCAGCCACTCTTCATGTGGCTTCTCCTCAAGGCCCTTCACCATTTTCACTGCCCTCCTTTGGACAGTGTCCAAATGTCCTTTTTCTATTGTTACATCCAGAGCTGCCCCCAGCACTGGAGGTGAGGCTGCCCCAGCTCAGAGCAGAGCAGGACAATCCCCTCCCTTGCCCAGCTGGCCATGCTGTGCCTGATGCACCCAGGTCAGGGCTGGCCCTCCTGGCTGCCAGGGCACTGCTGGCTTGTGCTCAACTTGTCATTGACCAGGACCCACAGGTCCCATTCCGAAGCTCTGCTTTCCAGCCTCTCTTTCCCTGGTCTATAAACACATCCAGGGTTGCCCTATCCCAGGGGCAGATTCTGGAACTTCCCTTTGATAAATTTCATAAGGCTGCTAATTGTCCATCTCTAATTTGTCGAGGTCTTTGTGCAGTAGTTGCATTAGTGATGGGCAAACATTTTAGCCAGCAGTTAACACCCCACTAAAGGTAACAGAAAACCTTGGAGTCTTCCAAAATTTACCCAGAATGCTAATATATTCTGTTTGCTATGTAAAGAGCCTATAGTTACATTGAGATTGTGGGACTGAGAACATTTCTCAGAAACCAGTGCACACTGCTGGTGTTGCATTTTCATGAGATGAGTGAGACGAGTCTCAGTGATAGAGAACTTCATTTCTCTTCCCCTAATACAAATACTCCAGCTGAAATCAGGTTACAAGGCAGATAGTCAGTGTGAGCCAGCAGATTTGTAAAAGCAGAGAGTCATGGAGCCAGGACTAGTGACTGTGTGGTGTTACATTGATCGTGACTCCCCAGTCTTAAATGTCTGTAACTGAACAATGTGAATGGTAGTTGTGAACTTGGGTAATTAATCTATATTTCTAGAACAGATCTAAAAAATTATGTATGTGTATTGCACCACTCAGACAGATTTTTATAATGTTGTAGGATAAGAGTATGAATTTTCACAAAAAGTTTAATAATAATATTAGAATGTTAGAATATTTTAGAATGCTTTTTCATCCAAGAATTCCAAGCTTAAGCCACATTAGTAAAAACAACAAATAATTAGGCAAGTTTCAATGCATTCTGCTTGCAGATTCCTGTTTGAAGTTGGATTACCATGTGAATTTCACATGGTTGCAATTGGGATTTTCTTAATTTCTCATTAGAAGTATTGGACTACTTTTAAACATATACTTAATCCTCATTAAAAAGCTAGGAACATTTTCTAAAGCATAACTGCAGATTGATTAGTATTCTGAGAGAGTGTTCATGTATCCCTTTACAAACTGCACGAGAGGGTATTAGAGAATATTAGGGTCACAGGATACTGAGCTTTCAGACAGCTAGAGAGGCACTGGGTCAGTGTGTCAAACACTTGAACAGCTCCCCAGTGTTTACACACCACATTTATCTGTCTGTGCCCTAGTGCTGGGCTCCACCTGCCTCTGCCCCAGCCCTGACAGCGAGGCCCAGGGGAGGTGGGCTGGGCTGGGGGTGGTGAGAGTCTGAGATGTGGCCACAGCCCTGAGTGTCAGGCTGTCCCCACACAGACAGGAGTGACAACAGGCTGTCCATGTTGATCATGAATTATCATTTGCTCCTCTGCATTCTAGCAAATCTGAAGAATAACAAATTTTTTTCTTGGGAAGCTGAGGGCTGGGTTGGCACCGTGTGTTACGATAGCAGCTCACTCACAGTAGACAGAGCGTGGGCAGGAGCTGTGTCACCAGCCTGGGTTGGTGACAGGTCCAGCCCAGTGGGGGTGGAAAAAGACCTGCACTATATAAAATTTATTTTATTATTGCAAGGCCCGGTTTGGCCACAGTAGTCAGGAACAAGATTTAGAAGCAATGAGCAACAAACATGATTGTGGTGGGTTAACTTTGGCTCAGGGCCACAGTCCCACCATGGTGTTCACTCTCTGCTTCTCCTCAATGGGACAGTCAGAACAGTGGATGAAAAATGATTGTTGCTTGAAATAAAGCCAGGGAGGTTGCTGAATGGTTACTGTCATGGGCAAAATGGACTTGGCTTAGAGAAAATTAATTTAATTATTGACAATCAAAATAGATTTTGGTAGTAAGAAACTGAGGCAAAAATTAAAGCTACATCTTCCCCTTTCCCAGCTTCAACTTAACTTCTGACTACCCTAACATTCCCAACCCCACATGGAGTAGGGGGTGAGGAATGGGAGCTATGGTCACTAAGTAACCGTGACTCTGCTGGTGCTTCCTGTGCTGCTGTAGTCCACCAGGAACTGCTCCAGCATGTATCCTTAATAATGGCTGCAGCGTGAATTTCTGCTTCACCGTGGCCTCTCTGTGGGCTGCCAGGCAGCGCCTGTTCCAGCGCCTGGAGCACCTCCTCCCCTGCATCCTTCTCTCTCCTTGGCGCTCACACATCCGATTCTCACTTTTCCCCCCTTACTCCTCTGCTCTTCCAGCTTTTTTTCCTGTCCTTAAGTATGTTTTCACAGGGCACGCCACACTTGGCGCAGTTATCTCCTGAGATGGATCTCCTGGAGCCAGCTGGAACCAGCCTGCCTGTCCTCACAGAGCCCGTGCAGCTTCCCCCACCAGCATCTCTCCAGGGACAGCTGGCACACGTGTCACACACGTGCACTTTTATGTGGCCCAGCTCTCCACTCTAGAAACAGTTTTGGGCTCTGTGTGACAGCACTGGAGAGTTTGAACTGCTCGCCTCTAACGTGAGCAAGAGCACAATAAAAGATTATCTATGGAGTCAGAGATGATCATGACAAGAATGATGATGCAGAGTATACCAAAACTTCTGCTTAACCAGGAAGCATTTACTCTGAAAAAAAATAGCTTATCTATCAACTTGCTGCTTTAATACCTCGCTGACAATGTTTCTGCACCTCACAGAGGTTTATATGAAAACATCACCCATTTTTTTGCATCTTAAACTGAAGTGCAGTGAGATTGGTGGTGTCATATAGAGTGGCATGCATACTGTGGGGTTACAGATATGCATAGCAACTGAGCAAAGCAAGAGCTAGTTGATGCACTTTTAAATTACTGTTTTCAATTCAGGCAATTAAAATCACTCTTACTAACATTTACTGTGTTAGCTGGTATTTCCCAGGAGTCTAGGATATGAAAAACATTCCAAATATTAGCAAAGTAACTTTTTACACCACAATTTAAAAAAGACACTAAGCTATTAAAATGTTATGCAAAGGAGGGCCAGGAGGATAGAAAGAGGTCTGGAGGGGAAGCTTTATGAGGATCCCTAATGTCATTTTCTTTTCAGCCTAGGGAAGAGGAGACTGAGGGCTCACCTCATTGTGTTCTTCAATATCCTTACAAGGGGAAGTGGAGGGGCAAGTACTGATCCCTTCACTCTCGTTGCTAGTGACAGGACCTGAGGGGATGGCCTGAAGCTGTGTCAGGGGAGGTTTGGGTTGGATATTAGAGAAAGGTTTTTCACCTAGGGGATGTTGGGCACTGGAACTGGTTCCCCAGAGCACTGGTCACAGCCCCAAGCCTGATACAGTTTAGAAGTGTTTGGACCATGCTCTTGGGCACATGGTGTGACTCTTGGGGATGTCCTGTGCAAGGCCAGCAGTTGCACTTGATGATCCTTGTGGGCTCCTTCCAACTTAAGATATTTTATGATTCTATGATTTTATGGTACTGATCCCAACCTTAAGCATTACTTGAGTTCAAACTTTCTCCTTGCATCATATCTGCCCTTACAAGATGCTGATCTATGTGGTTTCTTAGTAGCAATCTTCTCGGTCTGTGGCATGGGAGAAAAACAGTTCTTCTCACTCAGGTATTCTTCACCTAGCAGTCAAGGTAGCTGAATGCATATATTCAGGCAGCATGTTAATTTGAGAAAAGGTAATATTCTTCTCCACCTCTTCTAATGCCCCTTTAAGAGAGTGGGTTTTTACTGCAGATGTTATAGGTGGAGGGTTTGCTAATCTTTCTGAAGGTGAACTAGAGAGCTCTTCAGAAAAATCATTTGTGTTCAGCTGTCATTCTAGCACAATGACAAAATCTGTCTAAACGGCACTTGTAAAAAAGGGTGACAGCAATTCTTTAAAAGCAGTGTAAGTCAGCAAAATTTAAAACCCAGTTTTTACAGGGGACCCAGAAAGCAAGGTTTTCTGATCTCTGTAATTTCTTTCTTTTTGAAGGTCTGTTAAGCCCAATTGCAGATTGAAGGTTTTTCGACAGAAAAGCTGCAAGATACTGTAAAATTATAGAACTTCCAGAACAGCCTGAAAAGAGAAATCCTTAACAGATCTTACATCTAAAAATACTCATTTGACTGTGTGCAACCCCTGCCCAGAAAATTACATACTTGACATATCATGGACCAAAAGAGATGCCCAATGATATAGAATTCCTGAGTATTAATATGTTAAGAATACAGCAAGAAAGTTGATGCAGTCGCAGATAAGAACTATATATATTCCTGAAATATGTGTATCATCAGAATTTATTAAAATTTAAACAAATACAAGGGAATTTAATTTTAAATTGGTCCTACAAAATGGTAGTTTTTGGTAAAGGTGGATCAAGTTTTAATGTCAGTCTGTTCACACTTACTTTTGAATAATTTTTCACTCCTGGGATTTTTTCCATTTTGCTTGTTATATGCATTTAATGTGATGGCTTTAAAAGATCTTCTAGTTAACTATTGTTACCATGGAAACAAACAGTTTAACCTGTTCAGTATGTTCAGGAAAAAAAAATAAAAAGAGATTTGGTCAGCTTGGAAGAAAGAAACCATTGCTTTGTTCATCTAAAAGCTAGAGACATTCCTTTTCAGATTAAGCACCAAAAAAACCTAATTAACTTCAGTGTTTATTTTACAAGTAAGTTCTATAACAGAACTGTTCACTTAACACATAAGAAATATCTGTTTTAATCATAGAATCATTAGGTTGGAATAGATCATTCAGCCCAGACATTAACCCAGAACTGCCAAGTCCACCAATAAACCCTTTTCCTAAGTGTCACATCTACACATGTTTTAAACACCTCTGGGACACCAATTCAAGCACTTCCCTGGGCAGCCTTTTCCAATGTTTGCAACCATTTCTGTGAAGAAGTTTTTCCTAATATCTCATCCAAACTTCCCCTGGTACAAACTTGAGGCCATTTCCTCTTGTCCCATTGCCAGTGGAAGAAAGGACTTGGAAGAAAAGACTGACACTTTTCTATAACCTGTCGAAATACATTCTTTAAAATAACAACAACAAAATAAAGCCTACTAATTCATCACCAAAAAAACCAAAAAAAGGTGTTTCATTGACTAAATCTGTGTATAACAATGTTAAAATTAACAAAAGTGTCTGTAATTTAAAATATTTATTTTAGACATTTAGAAGCAGGCATATATATATATATATATTTTTTTTTTTTACATCTGCAACCTGGGGCATTCGATTATATCTAAAAGACATGTTTGAATTAACATAAAGTCAAAAGACATTGAGGAAACTTTCCTTTTGCTAGGTAAATTCAATCAGATATTTGTACATTGATTCTAATTTGCTGCATGCTGTATCAGCATGCTGTACATTTGTGAATGAGTACCTTCAGCAAAAGAGATAAAATTCTGGTCTCCTATTTTTATATTTGCACATTCTGAAGTAAATTTATTTATTTAACTATCAGGCAAGATAAAATAAGCTTTTTCTCTCACTAGAAAATGTTCTCTGTTCTATGACCTGAAAAAAAATCTCCATTATCTGACCTATATGCCACATTAATCAATATTTTAGTAGAAGTTTTTTAGTAGTGATTTTTTCTTTAATTCAGACTGGTAAAGGTTGAATCTAATAGATGGTATGGAACCATGAACCCTGAATCAAGAAAAGTTAGATTCAGAGCTTGTGTATCTTCAGCTTTAGTGATTTAAACACTTCCAATTGTGAGCTGCATCCTGCTCTTTATTTTCTCTGGAAGGTATAAAGCAAAATATGTAAGGATAAAACCAGTTCAATCATCTTTACTGCAACACATCTAAAAGTTTTGGGAACAGTAACTAAGTATGAGAGCCTTGAATAAGGCCCCAGTCACTGCCAAATAGATAATTTCATGTGGCAGTTCATTTGTTGTGTACCCAGCTATTTGTGGCATTATTATGACAATATGGTGGTCAAAACTAATAAAATCCCTATGGATCTCAATAAACTTATGAGTACTTGATGCTACTTGAAATGGGTCATATTACTTAATCCCAGTCTTAAGGAGTCACTCAGAAAATGTGACTTACATAGGAATTCAGTCAAGGAACAAAATAGGTTTAACAGAACATTTTCTTCCACAGAAAGACATCCTGTATAGAATGGAACAGTGTGAGTTGTGCAGAAGATCTTGGCCCTGATGACCACAGCAATGCTGTAAGGCCTTGAAATAAGTAAATTGATTTAAAAAAAAAAACAAAACAAAACAAAAAAAAAAAAACCCAGAAGAAAGCTTTAGACCTCAGATTTAGACTGTTAATATTTTTATATTCTCTGGTAATTTGCAAAATGTCCAGTTTATTTATATTTGATTTCTGTGTTCAGCATTGTCAAATCTGAGAAGATAGAAACAGAAAACAAAAGTAAAAAGAAAGAAAGAAAGAAAGTTATTTTTCTATAGTTCTTGGATGCTGCTTTAGAATTGAAGGGAAAATGTGTGTCTTTGCAGTCCAATTTATAGACTAAAATAAAACCTTTATAGCAAGGAAATGGTCTCCTCTGCCTTCTACAAGATGAAACCCTGGCTCCATTATGTCACAGAGGAACAGTTATAAATACCTTCACTTACACAGAGATTTCCCCCTAGATTTTCAAATTAGTTTTAATATTCCGTAGATCACTGTGTCATTTCTACTCAGTTCTCTTTTATCTCTATGCACTTCTATGAAAACACTCAGCAGAAAGGGACATGTACTCATATTTTGCTGGCCACAGTTACCATGGAGCTGTCAGTCACAAGAACAGAGCCATCACAGGTCAGGACCTTAAAATATTTATCCTTGGCCAGCTGTGATTCAGTGAGTTTACTACTCCTGCTCTTGCACTTGGAAAAACTCACATGGCTACATGGAGGCAAGAAACAGTTAATAATCTTCCTGTTCCTGAAAACGAGAAAGGTTTTGTGCCAAGTCCCTAAGGAAGTATATTCCTTACTAAAGAATTTGAAAACTTCGCTATTTCTATTACGCTGGTTTTGCTTCATCTGCCTAATTGATAGGTTCATTAAAAAAGAAAATAAAAGATGCAGGAGTATGCAGAAAAAAAAAATTTACATGCAAAAGCAAACACTGTGTATAATGCTCTTGGAAGGTCCCAGTCTCTAAATCCTGGCTCCCCTCTGCCTCCAAGACATGACTGCAGAATAAGCACTTTGAACGAAGCTGTTCAGCCAAAGATGGAAGGAATGATTCCAGATTGTATTCCCTTCCACTGAGGCTGTTGGTGACAGTTTCCATGAAGTGGAAAGGCTCAGATAAGGACTGTTGTGACTTAGATATTTCTAAGTTCAACTGAATGTTTTAATTACTAATTTCCTAATAGTTGGTGATTAATGCTCCCTTGGATATTTAAGGTAGAAAATTCTACTATTTCAGTGACAAATAGGAAACCTCTCAAGGTTATAGTTCTGGAACAGAAAATTGATTGAATTCAGTAGATAACCAAGGATGATGACAGGTTTCCAGTATTAATACTCATATCTTTCAGAGTGAAACTGTTCCACTTTTTGCTTCAAAATAGGAGTTTTCCTTATAAACAGTTCTAACTTTTAAAAATTCAGCTAAAATTCTTACATCAGTTCAAAAGTAAATAAAAGGGATTTGGGATCCCACTGAGAAATTGAGGTTGGGGGGGGGGGGGGGGGGGGGGGGGGGGGGGGGGGAGTCGTTGGGGAAAAGAGGNGGGGAGGGGGCGGTATTTTTCTGAAAAACAAAGGAAAAATTGCATTTTGGCTCAAGAAAAATTACTCTCCCCTGGAAACTTTTCTGTTGACCAATCAAGTCCTGTGCCAAAATCACAGGACAGTGAATTGGAACACTATTTTTTCTGTTTCCTATTGTTCCAAAATACTGTTTGGTGTCAGTGAAATCATATTCTAGACTCTTGTTCTGATTTTGGTAGACACTGTGCTTATTCAAGGCTATGAGAAAAAAAGACAAAACATTTTAAAGGCTTTTACCATCTCCATCAGCATAAAAGTAAGCAGCAAATTTCTAAATACCCAGAACTTCTAAGGGAACTGAGGAGTTTTCTGTTTCAGTAAACAACAAACAAAACTATAAAATACAATATTTCAATGAAAGAAAAATCATGAGATCCAATCCCTTGCTCTTTTTTTCTTTGTACTCACACTGAATAAAAATAACCCCAAAACCAATAAACCTGGAACTTAAATTTATTGCTTCAGTTACTGCAGAATGTGCAGTATTTATTCCGTGTAGACTCTTACATACATGATACAGAGACTGCCATATTGATCAAAGAGCATGTTAAAGGAATGACTGAAGAACTGATTCCCTAATATACAATCAATGTGACATCTCTTAAATATCACCGGTGTTCCTACTACTCCCAGTATTATGTCCAACCTACAAAGCTCCTTGTCCCTGCTGTCTTCTTCAGGTCCCATCTTGCAATACCAAAAAGGTCTTACATTTTTCTGATATTCTTCCAATAATTCTAATCTGTGATGCTTTTGCAGGTACAGAATATTATTTCTGAATTCCGGCCACATTAACCAAGCGATGGTAAACTACTTGGACAGAAACCATTTTTAAAACATTGTTAAATAGGATGCAGCAGATGTGGACAAATTTCTCTCACTCGGTGTGATGGCTGAAAGATATGCTGAAAATAGTAATTTTGCTACAGGAACATTCCTGACAAGTTTGACTATCCACTAAAAAAATATTCCCTTGGTTACAGCCCATATCTTCCTTACCCCTACTTGGGGATACAGGTGGAGAATGTAACAAAAGGAACAAATGTAATAGCAAAAAGGAAGGGTGGGGATGTGAAGTGTAGAATCTATCAAGGATGTGCAATGATGTTTTATTGCAAATGTAGAAGAATAGAAGGCTTGTAAGAGGGTGGAGTGGGGTAATATTCTGAGTTACACAAGGAAATCAGAAGATATTAGGGTTTTTTTATTACTATTATTATATAAATCACAAGTTTGATTATTATTAGGAATTTATTTTTATGTACTCCAGGTTGTTGAATCCTCACTGACTGCTAGACAGAGGCAGTGATTGGAAGTAAACCACACAGGTGCTATCCTGTGGGAAGGGTGGGCCCAAAAGGAATCTTAGCTACCATTTCACTACTTGTACTTTCCCTAACCTGAGGGCTCTTCTTATATCAACTCCAAGGCTGATAATGATACTCTTTGCCTGGAGTAATAAAGAGGAGAGGCTAGGAAGCCACTTCTTCATTCTTTTTATTCTCCAGGGTAATCACAGATGCAGTGCAACAAAGGAGAGTGGATTGGAAAGCCATCCATCTCTGGACTCAAATTAATGGCCTTACACATACAGCACAAAGGCTGTATTCTTCTATTAGTCACCTACCTGTTACATTTTGAGGGGGGAAAGGAAGCTGAAAAAGGGCAAGAAACACCAGGACTGCTTCTGAGCTGACTCTCTCTGAGAAATTTAATTTAATTCTAATTGTTAAAGAGAGGAGCAATAACAAACAGCTGCTCCAATGACAGGCCATTCACTTTTATAGCCTTTAAAAGACCAGACACTACTTTTTTAAGAGAAGAAATGTTTCAGTTTTCACAACACACAAGAAATTCAGACAATGTCAGATAACAAAAAGGGGGAAAATTAGAATGATTTCCAGTTTTGCTGGTGTTATAGCTAAGCCTTCTTTCCAAGTGAGGAGTCTTCTTGTAGTAGATTAAACTTCTGTTTTAAATTTTCTTACTATAGTTATAGTATCATTAATTATTGGATTAATTTCTATTCTTTCAATAATACACTAGTTAGAAGGAGACTAAAACTAAAGACACAAAGAGTATTTATGATGTCAAAAAGTCTCTAAGGACCAGCCCAGAGCTCAGCCCAGAACTCCTCATTCTTTTGCTAAGTGACTCAATGAAAAAATTCCAAAGAGTGCAGTAACTATGCAACAAAGTCTTATGGCAATCCCCTAGTGGAGTAGGAAAATGTAGGGAGAGAATGGCCTGATGTCATTAGGCAAGCTGCAAAGTAAGATGAGGCCTGATAATTTAGTACATTTTTTCTTTAATAAGAACTGAAGAAACCAGCTATTGCGCTGTAAATCAGAGTTTTGCCATCACAGAGATGAATCTGACACATTCTTTGCAGAAACACATCAGTACTGCTGCCTGGGGGAGCCAGCATAGAAGTAGAAAACTGGAACTGTCTGTGATCTGTCAAGAAAGGCACAGAAAAAAAATTAAGCTTGGCTCAGAAGTTACAAGATTTCGATAAAAATAGGATGTATAAAGTTATCTCCATTTGTCTTATCCTTTCTTAACCTTGATTCTAGTTTTATACAATTTTTTGCAAGTTATTTTTTCAAAGGCAGCTGAAAATATAATCACATTTCCCAGATACTGGGCTGTAAGAAAACATAGAGTGCTATAATTTGCATTTATAAGGTGAAGAAGTACTGTTGTGACAAGGTAGTCTGACCTCTTACACAGCATAGACCCCTAGGAAATCTTTGACCAAATTCAGCATTTCAATTACAAGCAGTCTTCATTTAAACCTTACAAAGAACCCACCACAACACTGAAGTGTTATTGCAAGTATTATTCACACTTTGGTTTAAAAACGAGCGCCTAATTCCTTTTTTCTATATTTTAGATTTCATCCGTTTTCAACCGTTTTCATCCACTGGACCATTTAGAGCTATACCTGCTGCAGTAAGGCCATTTAGCCTCTGAGAAGAGGGAACTACCAGAAATCCTGAACAAGAGCTGGAGAGAATGGCTGGCATGAAGCAGGGGAAAATATACATCCATGAGCCTCTCAAAGCCACTGCTTCCAAGGGAGAGTCCCTTTAGGGAAGTGCAACTTTCACTCTCTCTTCTTGCATTCAGAACTTTCCATCTCCACGTAAAAAGCCTTTACTTATGACCTACTTACTAAAAGAACCACATAACTCTTCATCTCATTCATTATTTATCATTTTATCAATCTTTCAGTTTCCTCCATATGGATTGGTAACAATTTTAGGGGGTTCTTTGGTTTGGGTTTATTTTGTTTTGCTCATATAGAACATGACTAAAAACGCTGGGCTGTGGAAGGGACAAGAAGCAAGACCTCTGGACTACTGTGTGGCCCCAACAGACACAGCACATCCAATCTACTTTCTGTGAGCTATTTATGGCACTTAAACAAGTGCCTGTGTAGAAAAAATTAGAATTCAAAGGAAAGTTTCTGTATATTTATTTACCCAGAGTTTATTAGATTACAGTACATTGTTATTTGTATCCATCTGAATATAATTTTAATCTAAACAAGTTAGTCAGCAGAAGTCTGTTTTCCATAATTTTGTATTGCTTGCCATTACTTATAATGTCTTCCTTTACTTTCTTATTAGTCAAGCCTCATACCAGCTGTTTCATTGTTTTGCCCAGGCTAAATTTGAGACTGATGAGCCTGTAATTCTTTGTGTCTTTCCCCTTCCTCTCTTTTTAGATTTGGCACAGCTTTAGCTTTCTGCCACTTGGCTTCCCCTCAGCTACTAGATTTAATGAAAAATAGCTTAATTTAAAAAGAAAGGTTCTTAGGAGGAAAATTAGAATGTATGCAATTGTTACTTAATTCCTGGAACTGTATTTAATTCCTTCAGATTAAGAATTGAATTATGTATAATTTCCTCTGTACACAGAAATTGTCTTTATATAATATTGTAAAACAAGTAAACATACTTCTAAAATATATTTCACTAACAAAATATATACATAGATAAATATATCTACAAGTAACTTGATTTTGTGCACTTACAAGCATTTTGTGTGCTACAGTATTTCTGAAACAGATGAGCTGATTAAAAAATTACAGTCTCTTCATGTTGTTTTATAAAGAAAAAAAGCATTCTAATTTTTTAAGAAATGGAAATGTTTTGCAAAGCTTATAAATGTAAAGTATGGGCATGTCAATGGAGATTCATCAGACCAAATGCAACATGCTGAGATTTTTCGGTTTTAAATGTTTCTCAAAGTTTTAAATTTTTCATACCAGGTCCTAGAAAGAGAAGAAAGGAGTGAACTGCTGAATACTAATATTTTAGTCCACTCTCCTAATTTTTTTATTATTTTCCCTTTTTTAAGAATGAATGAGAATAACACCATCTTCAAAAGTATTATTCCTTGTATAAATTATCATGTTTGGTGTTGGACATAACTCTCCTCATGTACTGCTGTTTCCATTAAACATATAATGACCTTAGATTTCCATGTATATTTGCTGCTAAATATTGCCCACATGGCTGGTTTTTATATTATTATTTTGAACCTCCCATCATTGCAACAGGTAGAAATACCTAGAGCTAGATAGATTGCTAGGTGTATTTTCAGGTGTATGGATGAAAATATTGTATATGTATTCAAATATATGGAGATTAAGGGAAATACACATCATGTTATTTCTGTATCCCTTAAATATCAACATTAATAACATTAATTCCTTGTCAGCTTGGCTCTACAATATGAGGGATCAGCAGCATCTGATCACATACAAGATTTTGGAAAAAAATGAAGTTCTTCAAAAACAATGGAGAGGCACAGCTTGGAGGATACCACCGGGGAGAATCACTGAGCAGCAGCTACAGTTGAAGAATCAGGCTCTGACAGGCAGATATGGGAGAGGATGAGCAATTTAGATCTGATTCATTCAAGGGTGAAGCTGGGATGAGTTACCTGCAGAGTACTCAGAATTACTAAAATCAGGATTTGTCCTTGGTTAACCCAAACTTGTTTCTGTTTCCTTTAAATAACTATGTTTTCTCATTATTGGCACCCTTGTACTTGTTCTTCCACTCTTCTCTCTCTAGACATTTGAAAATGGATCTTTTTGAACTTGGACAGCTTTTATGTTGTATGGTCCGGTGTTGCCCATTTTTGTTATTTCATTTTAAGTTTTGTGACTTTGGGATTTTTTTAAACTGCAGATCCTCAAAACAGTGGCTATATTTTTAGTTGAGAAAAAATAAGACCTACAAAGTATCCAACCCTGTTTCAAGTCCAATTGGGAGAGATGATAAAAATGTGCTCTGAGTGTGCAAAAACTGCAAGGCAATAATGAACAGTGCAGACATTTTCCCATTATTTCTAGGCCAAGTTTTTCAGTTTTATCTGTAATCAAATTCATGACATTTGAACTTCTAGAGTTGAAACACTGGCATTTTTCAGTGCAAGGGCCTGCACTTTTCAAAAGTGTCTGAATAGCTGAAAACATGGACTAGTGCAGCTGTGCATGGTTGGAAGCAGCCAAGAAGTGAAAGGAGTTTTAAATTACTTCTTTATCACTCAGGTCCTACCTTCATGTTGTGGTAAATTCCTCTTCCTCATGGCAGGAGACTTGCTTTCACATGTGGTGAGGTTATGAAACAGATGTCAAAATCTCTATCAGAGAAAAGTTGTAATGTTGCACTGCATACAAAAAGTGAGCACCTATCCCAGTCTGAAATCTTGTGGTTCATGATCTGTCTTACATAAGCACATCTCATGTGGAAAGTATGTCTTTGCACTTGATGCAAGACAAGAAAAAGGACAAGAATGAGGTGGACAAACAGTTGTTACTTGACCTAAACAAGCAAACAAAAAATACCCAAACAAACAAACAAACAAAAAGCATTAATCATCCATCTCCATTTATAAGATGAGCCTGTCTCTCCTGTTTGGGTAGCAATAAAACTGCAAAGACCAAGCTTTATTAATAATTATCTTCCCCTGCTATCCATACACATATAGGGTTTATTTTCCTTGCATCTAACGTGCACGCAAACTTCCTTATATATATTGTCATCTTGTCTTCCTCCATAATTACACATAGATATTTTTATGTTTCAATCCTTCCCTGTATGCACACAGATGGAGGCAGAAGGGCTGGTTCTCTGGATAATCACTGCAAAGAATGTCACCTGCTACTTTATGCAGCTTCTGAGCTGGCTGAATGGAAATAGCAGGATGGGTCCTCTATCCATCCACCTTAGGTAAAGAGCTAAAACATTGGAGAATTTGTATAATCCCATCAGAGTACATTGAAAACTTGACAGGCTTTATCTGCAGTGCATGTCAGCTGTATCTTAGGGAAAAAAATTATCTTTTCATCCTATAACTAGAGGAGGCAGTGACAGCAATGATGTGGAGCATAGGTTTGGATTAGGCTTTATAAACCTACAAGGGCTGATGTACAGAGTTCTAGGAACAGGATGCTGAAGAGATTGAAAGAATCATAGAATAGTTTGTCTTATAAAGAACCTTTAAAGAGCATCTAGTCCAAGGCCTATGCAATGACCAGGGACAGCTTCAGTTAGATCAGCGTTCTCAGAGTCCCATCTGCCATGACTTTGCATGATTGCAGGGATGGCCCATCATATTTCACAGTTTCACCACCCTCATCGTAAAAAATTGTCTCCTCATATCTAGTCAAAACCAAACTCTCTTAGTTTAAAGCCATTGCCCCTTGTCCTGTCACTAGAGGCCCTGAGGAAATAGTCTGTCCCCATCTTTCTTGTAGCTTCTCCTTAAGTACTGAAAGTCCTCAATAAGGTCTGCCTGGAGCCTCCTCCAGGCTGAGCAACCCCATCTCAGCTGGTGTCTTAATAGGAGAGAAGTTCCAGCCCTCTGACCATTTCTGTGGCCTTCCCTGTGGACCCACTCCAATATGTCCATGTCTTTCCTGTGCTAAGTGTGCCAGAGCTGGACACAGCACTGCAGGAGAGGCCTCACCAGAGAGGAGCAGAAGGGAAGAAACCCCTCCCTCACCCTGCTGGCCACACTGCTTTTGATTCAGCCCAAGATAAAGTGTGCTTTTTGGGCTTCAAGGGCACGTGGTTGGCTTATATTGAGCTTTTTGTCAGCCAGCTCCCCTAAGTCTCATGGCTGTTCTCAATCCCTTCATCCCCAGCTTGTAAATGAAGCAAAAGATGCACCCAGACTCCCCTATCTGTAAGCTCACTGTTACCCATGCAAGGTACAATACAGCTAGGACTGCTGTTCATGCAGCAATCTAACATCCAATTTGAAGAAAAGGCAAATCCCTGGTTCCTGAGGTTATTCCACTCATTAGATCATGGAGAGACTCTCATCAGGCTTATTAATCACTTCAGCTGCTGTAGTACTTTGGGTTCTGCAGAAATGAGTGATAACAGAGCACAAGACTCTCAAGCTTACTTCACAGAGCTGCCAAATCACAATCCTTAAAATGGAGACATTTAGAAAATAAAATGGTAGCAATTATTGACAGCTGCCAATAATGTTGAAGCGTGACATGAATGAATCTATGCATGCAGGACTTCCAGTATTGCACATCTAAGAAAAAAAAAGTAACTGCTTGGGTTAAACCCCAAATACAAGATCAACAAATCATTTCCAACCCTCAATTTGCATTTTCCCTCACTTTTTCTGCTGACAATAAACCATTTATTAATTATATAAGACAAGGTATGAGCTATGGTGCAATTATGCCAAGTTCAGTATTTGACAGAATGTATTTGGGACACTAATTATTGAATTTGACTGTAGCTAAAAGGACAGAACATGGTTTTTTCTCTTAATCATTTGTATGTGCACACAAGTATGAAAAATGGGTTCTGCCATCCAACTGGGAAGCTATAAATTCACCCTTTTAATCCTCCCAGCAAAAGCATGTGTGGGTTTCCAAATATAGCTTGTTATGATCAGTGGATTGGCACATCATTGCAAGGGGAAGAAAAAGCCACTGAAGTAAAGCCATATTAGGAATATGGGTGAGGACTCAGGCCATTTGAATTCCAATTTGTTAAACATGCATTACTGGATAAGTTTAGGGACCTTCAATATGTGAAAAAATGTAACAGAAATGAAGTAATACCTCTTATTTAGATAATTTATTATTACTTGAAAAGCCTGAGGGAGCTGGAGAACTGCCATAGCAAATGGAAATTGTTTTTGCTAATATAAATTAATTATGATTCCAAGGAAGCACTAATGGGAACAAGCAGAAATATCTAACATCACTCCATAAGACAACAGAAGAATGACATCCAAGGATCCAGCTTCACTTCAAGTGACAGCATGGACTAATCAGACTGGAGAGGCCAACAGAGCTCAATTTGTCTCAGCTTTCCTCTTCTCTTAGATCTTGCAGACGGCTGATTTCACACATCAGATACTTGCCAATTGTGTGTGGTAGCCGTGGTCTAATTTAAGATAAAAACTCTTAAAAGATCTTTCAAACTTTAATGCACATATAGTGTACGTGTGTAGTGGCCGGTGTGAGGATATGATACTATTCCCAGGCCAGGCTACTTGTATGTCTTCTATTAACTCTTCCTTAGAAGAATATTTTATAATGTGCATACACAGATAGGGCTGTGCTGTACATGTTTCTCTTCATCCTTGCAAGACTGATGCAATGCCTTAACCCTCCCCCCCATTCCATTTTATTATATTGCGTTTGTTACAGTCCAAGCCACAGTTTGAACACACTACAGAAGACTAAAAAAACCACGTGTGAAGCCTATAGAGCTTTAAAATTTATGTATCCTGGGGTAATTATTTAAAACTTACTTTTAAGAAGAACCTATCCGTGCTCCTGCATGTGTTCTAGCAATTCCAGGCCAACTAAGGAGATATTTGCAACATGTGGTGGACCACAGTTCCAAGAGCCCCGACCTTGTAGGGCAGAGCAGAAATGCAGAGAACCCAGGCTTTGAAGGCAGTATGCCTCCACTGGCACAACTCTGCTCCTGACCTCATGTACTCTTCAGCAAGGATAGTCATGTCAGCTACTGTGTCAGGATCACTGGTCCTGCTGACCACCTGGGGCAGGTTTGCTCTGTTCCTATTCTCAGAGCATAAATATTCTCTTTGACTCCCCCATACATGTTTCTGCTGAAAACTGGAATTATTATAGAAATGTAAAACTGTACTTCACCTCCTTTTCAGACATAAGACATGAATAACAACTTGAGGATGATTCTAAATGCTATATACTTGTATTCTGGGCTATTTGGGTGATGAAACAGATCGAGTCTTTTTGGAGCAACTCTGGGAGATGGTTAGGCTTTTAAAGTACTTTCTGGATATTCTGTACCCCCCTACACAGCTCTGAGTCACAGCTTTCATGAATTGTTGTGGCAAAGAATGCAGGTTATTTTCCTGGTGTTGCACTGAAGAACTTTGTATTTCCATATTCTTACTTCTATGTCCTACTTTCAAATGCAGAGCGAAGGAACAAATATTTGTCAGCTGTTCCTCCAGCCTCTACTGCTGACATGCTGTTAGCACGGGACAGTGTGCACCATGTCTCCAAGATAGTGAATGTGGCTTGCTTTAATCTGCTGCAGGCTCAGAGCTCTGCTTGCTGCCATCCTGTGTCTGGAGGACAGCAAGGAGCTACATGGCTGTAGGGGGTTAACCTCAGCCAGCAGCTAAGCCCCGACCCAGTCACTATGTCACTCTCCCTAGTGGGATGGGAGAGAGAATCAGAAAGACAAAAGCAAGGGGAAAAATAAAAGATGGATTGAGATAGAGACAGGTCAACAAATGAAGGTAACAAAAAAAGGGAAAAACCTCATCCAAAAATCAAACAAAAAAAAAAAAAAGAAAAAACCAACCCTGAAGCAAAGCAAAAAACCCAAGTAATGTAAAGACAATCATGCACCACCTTCCACTAGCAGACTGATGCCCTGCCAGTCTCTGAGAAAGGGCTACTTTGGAAAAATTTGGTCCTCACTCCCCCTAAGGTTTATTGCTGAGCCTGATGTGAGACTGTACAGAATACATTTTTGGTCAGTTTGAATCAGTTGTCCCAACTGTGTCCCCTCCCAGTTCTTGTCCACACCAAATTCACTGCGGGGGCAGAATGGGATAGAGAAAAAGCATCAGCACTAATCAAATACTGCTCAGCAGCAGCTGGAACATTGGTATGTTACCAACACTGGTTTGGCATCAGTGAAAAGCACAGCACTATATGGGTTAAAATAAGGAAAGCTCCATCCTAACCAGGCCCAGAGCAGTGGTTCACCACATGTGGTACAGCTGTGAGAAACTAATATATAATAATTTGAAGTAATCAGAGGAGCAACTGTGGACAATAGTGCTTCACATTGCAATGCACCTGGTGTGTCTCCCAGTGGGACCAACTCCAGGAGTGCCATTTCTCTGGGCTATCCTACTGACATGGAATAAGTTAAGAAAATAAATATTTCTAAGCATATATGAAACTGAGTATCCTGCCAAACTTTCATACAGTACAAGAGACATCACCCCCTTTTCCTATCAGTATTGGGAAGCTTCTTAACTGAGCCTGTGGTTTCAATGATTAATTATTCTCTTTCCTGAAATAGCTAGATGAAGATTGGTTTTGTCTAGAAATTGATAGTTTCTTGGAGATTTCCTTTGTCTCACAGTCAAGCTGCAACATACACAGAACTAGTGAGAACAGCTTTTTCTTTTATTAATGTCTTAATGGGCATCAGCACATCAGGAGACAATTCAAAGAGCCAAGAGTAAAATATGGCACTTCTTTGCAATCTACAGTGTAAAAGATACTACATTTCTGGCAGTATTTCTAAATATTTCAGAGGTAAACCTCTGAAAGAAGAAACATAGAATCATGGAATTATGTGGAATGGAAGGGAATTTAAAGATCATAATTTTTGTGTCATGATTTTCCTTTCCAAACCTCCTGTCATGAGCAGGGACACCTTCCCCTGTACCAGGTTTCTCAAAGCTCCATCCAGCTTGGACTTAAAACAGTTCTTGCCAGAACTTAGGCATCTAGTGCCATTTTAGAATCTCAAAGATTTTGAGACCTCTACCAAGGAGTAAAGGGTGTAAAACAAGGTTTAAGGGAGATGCATGCCCCTCTGACATAGGTGGGACACCCTGCAATATCCACAGTAACTCAGCTAAAATGAGGCAAGTGCTCCAACAGCTTGTGTAATCCAAACACATATTCAGTTTGAGAGCATTAAGAACTTTTATTATAGAACAACTCTAGATAAGAGGATTTCGATTTGCAAGAGGATAAAACAACTTTAAGAGAAGCCAGAGGGTTTTCAAAAACGATTGTGTAGTTATTAGTCCTAAATACTATAAGAGGACAGTAAAGAAGCTTTTCCAAGTCTATCCTAAGCCAGACATTTAGTTTGTTTATTCTTCAGTAAGACAATGTACAATGGCTTGTATCCAGTTATCCCAGAGTACATAACCTGGCCAAAGGTACAGCCTAGGAATCAAAATAAAAACACACAGGAATAAAATTGCAGCTTCCCTCAAATACCAAAAGTGAATAGTAGTTTTATACTTAGATCTTTTGTAAAACTTTAACGCCTTTGTGGAAAACATTGTGCACAAGGAAGAAAAATAAAAAATTGAAGGTGAATGAAAAATATAGGTAAGAGATTTTTGCTATAGGTAAGAGATTATTTGCTGTGTTTCATCCAAAGAAGTTCCTTTAAGCAAGCTACAATATATTCCTTTTTATCAATGTGATTTATGCTTTATTTCACTGAATTAAATGAGCTCAGGCAGAACTACATACTTTAATATTCTCAAAAAAAAAGCAAAAAGTGAAGAAATGTTTCTTCAATACTATTTAGTGGGTAAAGTAAATTCCACCCTGGCCTGAGATGTGCTCTTATCAACACTAAACAGAGCCAGGTGTATGTCTCACAAAGTCAGAGTTGTTTTTTGTCTTCAAAATTACTTCAAAAGAGGCATGATGGCTATGCAAGCAAATTTTCATACAAATTTGCTCTTGAGTAGAATCTTATTGTAAACACCAGAGAGAAGGGGAAAGTGTGGTCACCTCTAGGCAACCCTGAGGAGTTAGTGAGGGAAATAGACTACAGAAACTAACCAAATGGAAGAGTGCCTATTTAGGATGTTTATGAACTGATCACTCTTAGCTGTCTCTAAAGAATTAAAAAAGAGAGAGAACTGCCAAGGTGAAGAATCATTCCATGGAAGGGAAGTCGTTTATCATTGTATTTAAGAACTTGTGCTGTCAGCCTCAATAAATGAAATGGTCCGTTGATACAACTCAAATCACTGATGTGTGGCTCCAATATATAATGCTTAATTAGGTGTACTAGATTAACTTATTTCTCTGTAAAGTGTTTGTGTTTTATGGAATGAGCCATTTAATTAAAAAGACCCAGATAGAACATTGGCTTTTGTCATAGCTAAACCCTTTGATTACCAGTAAAATTCTCAAACTAAAAAATCAAGTCAAGGAAACTTCAGCTGAGTTAACAGCTGAGAAGACTTTTGTCTCCCTGACATATATGAAGTTCTTTAATTATTTTATATGAGATGTTTTGAAACTACTCTTTGAAAGGTGACTTCTTTCTTTGGTCAGTTCAGGTCTGGAATTTAGTATGTGTAAATGGGCAGAAACTCATATTACTTACCTGAGCTGGTACTGGCTATAGTGAGCTGAGAAAAAAGCTTCTCTAGTGCCCATCCCATTCTAGAATATGTATCTAAGATATATGTGAGTAGTTGTCCTTTTGGGATGCCTTCTCTTTTCATTTACTGAGAAATTATAGACAACAGGTAACTACTAGCTCAAGACATCTCATGTATGGATAAAAAAATTCAAGTTAGATAAATACCAATGATACAAACGAGTGAAATAAAAACTTCCAAATAAGTAATAGGAGATTTCAAACTTACAGTGAATAATTACAATTTTTTTTTTCAAAAGGGTTGAGCATAATAGCAGTAGAGTATTTAACATAGGGCACATAAATACGGCCACACACACTCATCAGGCTTGGGACAAGAAGGAATTTGGAAAGAATGTTGAAAGGGTAAGCTATTTGATATGCCTTTTCTGATAAGAGGATAAAAACATTCCATAGGTATATATATTTCCCTGTGACTGTTTCCTTATAACAGCCTTTTTGTACAAAATCATGACATCATAGTTTTCCTGCTACATCCTTATGGTTCATCAGCATACATTTAAATTGACAATCATTAAAAGTTACAGTTGAAGTCAGAGTCCCTAATAGCTTTTTCTAAAATTAGTTACCCTTTATATCTGTTCATAGTGACTGTGACAAAGCCTTATGATAAACAGAAGGAACTGGGATATAGAATATGATATTACATGTTATTTGCCTTTTTAGTATTTTGTCTATCTTCAGATTTAGAGGCCCTCAGGAAGGCACTTGTATCAACTAGCATCAGTGACAAAACTTCTGGTGATTTTACTGACTAAGGATATAACTCCTAGAAAGTAATAATATGTATCTCTAGGCAACAGAAAAAAGCATCTCAAGTCTCTTCTAGTGAAGCTTTTTGTCCTTTCAAAACCTTCAATATTGGTAACCAGAAGGGAAAAAATATAAGTAAACCCAGTAAAAATCAGACATAAGAGTAATGTTTTTTTTTATTAAAAGGTGAGCCTATAGCAGGTAATTTGCATGGATTAAAGCATTTATTTTCTGAAGATGTATTTTATTGAAGTTAGATATAAATTCAAAATAACTTATTTTCTAAAAAATATCATAAAGTGTATCTCCTTACTCACATGTTTCTATCCCTGTACATATTTATTTTACTTATCAGCTTCACTAGAAATCTTTAAATTCACAAGTACTCTCTGTTGCTATTACATTTTGCATGATAGTTTCCTTGGAATTTCATCATATAATTCAGCTCATGTGAGTGAAACCTAAGTACCACAGACCAGAAATTCATCCCTATGGAGAAAGTCAGAGGAGTGGAGGCTTTTACTTCTAAAAAAACTTAGATGTGTTTATAAGTATATAATTAAATTAAGTCCTCCTTAGCAAGGCTTTTCAGTGGTTTTTTTTGGGTTTGTTTTGGTTTTTTTTTCATTTTAAATTAGAAATTCACAGTCAGAATGACTGAATGACAGGGAAGGTCCTTGGAGGTAATGTTTCATCAACTCACAATTTTCTTTTCTTTGTTTGTTTATTGTTTTAATAGTTTTTAATGATTCAGTGTAATATTTTTTTTTACTGCTGTCCTCAAAGTAAAACTTCCACAGAGGAAATTTTGTAGCCAGACCTCCTCCAGCTATTTTCCATCCAGGATCACAATGTTCTGTAGCTACAAAGCTATGAGAACACATCTATAGAAACTGTGTCATTTAAAATTATTTCATTGATCATGAGTATTTTGCAACTGAATATATATCACCAGTCACCTGTTCCTCAAAGAGGGAAGGAAGAGTGAAACATTGGTGTATGAAATGAGTACCAGTGTCAATGAAAACAGTCTGACATAAGAAAGCCTAAAACATAACACTGCAGTCATCACGTAATTGTTAAAAATGTGTATCTCAAAAACTCGGTTAAAGCTTCCTGCTTAAGATTTAGAATGAACAGATGTATTTTTCAGATTCTCCGGAACATAGATCATAAACTGAGAAAAATCAAAACTTTCTGTGCTTGCTGAAGTCCCCTCTTCAAACAAAGAGATTATCAATAAGAAACCAGTGTTCATCTTAAGGCTTTTCTTTCAGCTTTGGTGTTTTTTTTTTATTTTCTTAGAAGTATTTTTACTCTCATCTTCAGGAGAGCTGTGCTCACTTCTCTTATTTAGGTGAGGAAGATAATGCTTCAACCATTGCTCCCCAAACCCTTGAATTTACCTCAACATTTTTTGCAAGACAGAATTGTGTTACCCCTATTTTACAGGTGAAAAACTGAGGCATTGAAAATCTAAGGGAGAGATCAAAGCACCTCATTAAGAACTTCTTATTTAAGCATTTCAGTATCTCAGGACTGGGATTCAGATTCATCTTAATTTTAGCAAGCAAGATGAAGCTCCTAATTTAGAAACCTCTTTATCTTCACTGGTTTTTGTTGTCAGCCAGCCTGGATAGGTTTCATCTGACTGAACATTTGAATGACCCCCAGAGGACAGTTAAGCTCCTGTTATGCGATTTCCTCGCTACAGTGCCCAGTGTGCGGTGGGGTGAATCTGTGCTTTGATGTGTGGATCCAGGGCACTCAGAATGTCTGTGGAGGTGTCATATGCTTCCTCTCGCAAGGAGTTTCAGTAAAGCCCCTCTGCTGGGTGCCAGGCACTCCTGAGTTCAAGCACTCTGGTCACTGCCAGTGGATGTGAAACCTCCAAATGCCATCTGAATGCCAAATCCCTCAACTGCCTGGGAAATGGGAGTCAGAGCATGCGCTCTCCAAAGCTTGTTAATTAGTCTGACAAGTGAGCTTCTGAATCACATTCGTTCTTTTTTGTCATCCTTCTTGCCTCAGGGTTTTAGCATTTTGCCACTACTTCCAAAGAAGCTACCAGTGTGCCTATGCAACCTGTTCTGTAGCCTACTGCTTTGAACACTGAGATGTCACCTGCTTTGTGAGTGCTTTAAGTGGCTGCCTCTTCTGCAGTAGAGGATTTCTTTCTCAGTAACAAAACAAAACAAAAACAAAAACCAAAACCAACCAAACCAAACCAAACCAAAAATAAATAAACAAACAAACCAAACAGGAAAGACAAGTGTCTGAAATGAAAACGAATGCTCTCCCCCAATCAACTGATGCCCAGCCAGTCCCAGAGGATCGACCCCCAGAGGACTGACCCCCCCACACCCTTCCCCCTAGTTTATTGCCAAGCATGATGCCATATGGTATAGAATAATATCCCTTGAGTCAGGTGGTGTCAGCTGGCCTGCCTTTGCCCCCTCCCAAGTCCTAGTGCACCCCAAGCCTCCTCGCTGCCAGGCTGGGATGGGGTGAGAAGCAGAAAGGTCTTGACACAGTGTAAGTGCTGCTCAGCAATAAGCAAGACATCCTGAATCAACACTGTTTCCAGCACAAATCCAAAACACACCCTCACACTTGCTACTGTGAAGAAATTTTGCTCCACTCCAGCCAAAACGAGCACATTTTCATTCTAAGTGGATTTTTATGAATGAATGTTTTATGCTCTGTAACATCTCAAAATGCTTTTAGTAGAATTCTTTTAACTTGTGTGCAAAGTGCATTTATTCAAACAAAACAGGTTTGCTGCATATGAAGTTTTATTTTTGCAAATGTGGTATACCCTTAAAATTTGAGGTAATGTTACTGTTATATGTTAAACAAGTATCAGTTTAGTAAGAGAACAAGAACAAATTTCACTGTATTTTTAATGTTAGACCTATTCTGCTAGTTTGCCATGCATCACACTGAGTTGAATATTTAACTGACACATGTTAATCAGACATGCAAGAAACAAGTTTATGAATGGAAGATTGATCTGGAGGTTCTAATTTCTTTTTCCTATCAGTCATAGCAACAAATGGGAGTATTGCAAAATAATGAAAATTCTCACTTCTCGTATGTTTAAAATTTCACAGGCAACTGAAGGTGACCTTTTCTATAGTTGAAATATAATCCATTGGAGTCTATCAAATACAAAAACATATGTCTAATTGTCAAATAATCTCTGATGTTGGATTTTGGAGTGGCTTTGATGTTGGAGTGGCTATTGGGAGCCAGTTTTTCTTAGAAAAAGGAGAAAAAGGTTCATTTCATCATTGCCTTCCTAGAGGTGAGAAGAACAATAATTCTCCATATCCCATGTTCTATGTAGGTGACTAAACTGTAGTGTTCTTTGATGTTCTTTAAAATGCTAAGAAAAAATCTATACAGTCACTCAAAATCACTACAAAGACAGATAAAACTCTTGGCAGAAACCATTTACAGCATGGGCAGGCACAGGGCAGTGTTCTTGCTAAAGGTTACTTCATTTCCAAGGGTTCTGCTCCAGTGGGTCTGAGAGGTCAGTTCCAGCTCACAGCTGAGTAGCCAGCTAGCTGCATCTCTGTGGAGTGAAGATACAGGGCAGGTTGAGACTCTTAACACAGACTCAAACTGGTGCATTAAATCTGTGGCCTGATGTAATTCAGTATTCATTACACTTAATCTGAACACTCCTGGGCAATGAACTATTTTTATTGTGTAAGGTAAGTGGCCAATAGTCTTTCTCATTCAAGGTATGTTTTGGTGTTTAAAAAAATCATCCTTGGACACTGTGGAAAGCATCCTGAAACAGAGACCATCTCAGCTATGTTCTTCTAAGAATCAATAGTGAGAGCATCCAACAGAGATAAGAGAGAAGTAGAAGAAGTCTTTGCTTTCTCTGATATGTTATTTCCATTTCTAGTTCAGCCTCATGTACAGCCATGTGCCAGACCTTTACTTTTCAAACTTGTTTTTAAATTCTGGAAGGATTTATATTTTGACCAGAAACCATATCCATTTTTCACACTGATACTTTTATTCTCAAGGGAGATACCAAGTTTCAGCTAGTCAAAATTTTCTGATTATGGAATATATCTGGGAATTTCAAGGCAGTTCTTCTCACAGTATCAACTTACAGAAGAATTATTAGACAAGTCAGCAGTCAGCTTACTTGTAGTCAAGGAGCGCCAGACTCTTAAGGCAAGATTACTCTCTAGCCCCTTGCTGCTGACACACCATTCTAATTAATACCCTTTAGTTCAGCTTATTTGCTTTTGTGAGTCCAATTGTTGATTTTTCCAGCAGATAGCATTCATGAGGTGGGGAGGATGAGGGAGGGGTGGGCAGACATGGAAGAAACATCAGGGTGTAACCTACTTTTTCTTCTCAAACATGTGATGTGGTCTGCTACCGATTGGTCTGGGTCTGCTCTGACACCTGCTGACAATCAGCAATGCACAGAAGTTACCTGTGTGGTTACATTGGCCCTGGGACTGTAGCTGTGAGTAGCAAGTGGGGTCGTTCATATCACTGGGACTTCATCAAAAAGCATCAACATCAACAGTGCTGTCGGCACCTTTCCGATGGGGTCCTGCCCAGTTGGGCTTTAAACCATTGCCACAACTGTTTCCCCATTGCACTGTGCTTTCTGTTATTCAGCAACAAATTGAAGTCTATTAGGGTGTTTCATGCACAGCCTGAGCTGTCAATGACTTTGCAAGGCAATGGGGAAACAGGCCTCCTCTGGAAGAATGAAAAGCTTCAAAACTTAATACTCAGTTTTCAACAGAGACTGTCTGAAAACTTTCCAGCATTTTCTTTTTGTGCAAAAGGATAATGACCCTTCCTCAGAAAGCACATACCCATAGTTTCTTACTCTGGAATTATTGGCAGACATCTCCTTCATCACCTACACTTTTAACAGGACAGACTTTGGGCCAAATTCTACACTGTCTTATTGGCAAAACTGACATAAAACTCCACAAAATGCACAGGAACTCTGCAGATTTCCTAATGAACAGTGGATCTCACACTTCAAGTCTATCAAGACTTCTGGAATTTCCCCAGTTGTGCTTCTGAAATTGTGTTTAGTATAATTATTCTCATGTGTGTTATCATTACCTGCTTGTTCAGCCTGGTGGGAGGCAGTGTCTGGCAGATATTCCTGCTGTCTCCCTGTGGAGCTTGAAAGAGCAATGGTCTACTTGCCATCCAGAATTTTTATAACTTTGTAACTAGCTTATTGAAATTAAGTAATTAAACAGAGAAAAATACTGACTTTTTATGAGGACAAGTTTGCATGTTTCTCCCTGAAATAGTCTGTGACTGCTATGGCCTCTCAGTCAGTCACTCAAGGTCGCTCCATAAATTTTGCTGCTGAAGTATAAAGTATTTCAAGCATTTGCCAAGATGTAACTTTCCTAAAGTGTGTTTACAGATTGTAGGAAAACAACAATTCTTGAAAGCATGAAGTAAGAAAAGATTCTTTTCATTCTGCCATCTTTTCTGCACCTGCTTAACTTTTAACAACTGAGTGAATCTGGGGATTTCATTGAGGTCTTTAAAACAGTATTGCCATATAAAGCACTCAGTAGCAGACTCAGATGCTGAATTTAGAGCCTAGACTAAAATATTCAGAAGAAAAAGGCAGACAGCTGGGAAGGGCAACTCAGAACGTGCACGTTAAACTGTAATTGTAACTCCCCTTTTACTGATAATTATAAAGAGAGCACCTAAGCTAGTTGCTTGAAACAGATCCATTCTACTTACATCTGAGAATTTATAGATGTTATATTACAAGATTTTATGTCATTTTTATCTGTGCAATGGATTCTTGGCACTAAAGAGAGGTAGTCCAAGTCTTCCCCAGTTCCTGCCTCCAAACTCTGTCCTTGAAATTACCACCACAAATTCAGGTAAGTGTTAGAAGCTCCACTCTAGAAAACCAGAGAAAGGAAGTGATTGATCTTTTGCAACTTTACTGTGTTGATTAAATGTTGTTCCTTACTACCTGTAAACTTTTCTAAATCCAAAATAAAGCATCAGGTTTAATAGGAGTTGGAAGTAGCACAGCGGGACCACAACTCAGTGAGGCTTTACATCTCCTGTTGGAAAATAATCACAGTCTTTTCTTAGCCATTTTGGGTTTTACTACCCGCATCAGTTCATTCTTCCTTCTCATGCTAGCTTTTTTTCATGCCTCTCAGTGGGAATGCCCACACGTGGAAAGATGCTGATGAAACAGCATTTTACAAGCAATGATTGTGTCTGTGTTATTCTAAATGGATTTCAAACCAATGTGCCCTGAAACAGGCCTAGACTAGACCTTGTTTCACTCCTTGTCTAACTGTCCTCTGCTTAGCATCCAAGCCCTCAGGGCTTGGAATCAGTCTTCACTGAGTACTTGTAAAATTTATAGTTTGATAAGGCTCTGGGCCATATTCTGATCAGGCAGTCCCTGCAGACTGGGATCACCAAAGTTATTTAATCTCCTTGGTTCCACTTAGGTGCCTTCCTTGAGTGGGAATCTATGTCCATAGACATGGTCTATAAGTTTAAACACAAAGTCTATGTGGGTTTTGAGCTGTGGGTCTCCAAATAAATTTGGCACACATAACTTTTTCCTATATATAATGTATTGTCACATTAAGGCTTTCAAAAACATTTAAAAGCGTATTGAAATGCAGCCATAATTGCAGAAATTATTTTCTATTTGTGGGTTACGATATTGAATAAAATGTGCCACATACTCTGCAGGCAGGTAGGAGTAAGAACATAGCTACTGCCTGGAGATATTACAATCGATGAAATTCAAGACTGCCAAAGAAGTAAGAGCAGAAAACAGGAGAAAAATAATAGATATATCCTGCTAAAAGCTGATCTAATAGTATTAGACCAATTTTAAAGCCATTTTATATAACATCTTAAAGTTGCATCCAGGCTCTACTATAACTGAATCTGGTTAGATTCACCTTTCATTACAGTGAATAGCAAAATTTCCATTCATTTTAGATATCTATTAGGTTATTAGGGCAAAGTTTGATTAAAGGATGAGTCTTTTTTCCTTTTTATCCTTTTTTAGTTTTTTCAGAACAGCACACAAGTTTGATAGTCCAATCATCTTCACCCTGCTCTAAAGCTCTGAAGAGTTTTAAAATATTAACTGGACACTTAGGTGCTCACATAGCAGTCACCCATGTATAGTTTTGTTGTTTTCTTAAACCTAAATTCTGATTCAGGTTTGAGTATTTGCAATTTCAAATTAAGAAACTCAATGACTACTTTCTATAAAGAAATTTTCCTTTTTTTTAGGCATGACTAAGAATTTTAAGATTTTTTTTTCTTAAGATACCAAAGTGCTATCTGAGATGGCATCATGAGGTAAGTGAATTAGACTCCAAGGCCACCAAATTTGGCGTATCCCTTTCTTTTCATGGACATACCTAAACGCAGAGCAGTCTCTTCTAGAGTTAACAGCTGCAGCCATTCCTTCTTTACTGACCTCTACAGTACTGTGACCACCAATTTGTCATCCACAAAGCTATCCAACAGATCCACAGCAACAGATGAAGAGGCACCTGAATGGAGATAGGTGGGATCAAACCCATCTTGCCACTCGTGCTTCTCAAGATGGGAGGCTAGAAGGTCTGTGGTGTCAAAAATCAGCACAGAGGGAGGAGATGGGCATATTGAGGGATGCATCTTAAGAGAAATATTTTCATTAAAAAACTCTCATCCCCATATATTGTTGCTTTGCCTGAGCTCATTCACTTTTGTCTATACTACTTTCGAGATTTTCCTTCTGCTCCAGAACAAGAATGGACATTCAAGACAGTTTATCTTTCTTCACTTGTTTAAGAGAGCACTTTCTGCCATATAGCATAAGTGATCTTAGCACCTGAATTGCCAAAGCAACCTTCCATTGCCCTCTTTCTCCTCTTGAATCTTCAATTTGAAACTGAACTTATTTCTCTTGCCTTATACCAGCAATAGGTTGTAATATTTTCCATGAAATTCTGCAGGTCTGGATTAAAATACAGTTTTTCTGTTTACCACAGGGAAGATGTTATTAAAACATTGGTGTTCATCCCTGCATGTCAGTATTCCATGTGTGTATTCCAAAAGCATAACTTTCCCTCTTCTATTTATTTCTACAAAACAGGCAAAAAGTTTGCTCCCACAGATTGCTCCCAACCCACTCCAGGCATCACCTCTGCAAGATGGGGACAAAGACCATTAATGTGTTTCTAAGGTGAGGAAAGTGCTCTAGTGCTGCAGGAATAGACAGAGCTGAGCCTGTGCAAAGGATTTGAGATTTTTCAAGCTGGGCCCAGAAACACTGTTAATGAACATTGCTGTCAATGTAATTCATGGGCTTAGTTTCTATATGACCAAAAGAACTAGAAAGGTTGGAGTAATGTTTTGAATTCCAATGTCAATTGTAATTTATCTTGTTTAAAATAGGAAAGCCTCCTTCCTGGGTGATCCGAAGAAAATTCTTCACTGGAAACCAGACATGATAATAAATCACTTCTTGGTTTTCTCACATGAATAATTTGTGTCTTGTTATGCAAAGCCTGGAAGCTAATTTAAAGTTGAGAGCAGAAATACACTGATAATCAATGTCTCTCATTTCCAGGTTTGCTTTTCAGCGAGGCAAAAACACTGTGTAAGAAATCAAATAGAATACTGGAAGGGGAAGGAACAGATATCTGACATGTTAAAGCTTAGCAATTGTAATGCTGCAACACAACAGGCAATGTAGCAAATAATGTGACTGGGGCAATGTCACCTTGAGCTTCAGTACCTCCCTCTGAATTTATATGTATCTTAAGGAAAAAAGGAATCATAGTACATCTTACCTTTACACTGGAAAGGAGCTGAGTGCATAACAGACAAGGTCAGGGCACTTTAAACACTGAGTTATAGAAGGGAGAAAATTAACTTTTTTTTTTTTTTTGTGGACAGGTAATTTTTCAGTGTGATCAGTTCCCTGGTCATTTCCATTGCACAACAGTCAAATACATGTGCCAACACAAGATCAGGAGTGGAAGGGGGCCACAAATAAGCAGATGGAGTGAGAGCGGCTCAGGACTGCTTCCGATGGCCTCTCTGGCTCATGTCAGCTGGGAGCATACATCAAACTGCATATGAACTGTTGCCTGCTCTCACTTTGGACAAGCTGTGAGAAAGAGTATGACCTTTAGTTGTAAACACAGAAATCTGCCAAGTGATTTTTGCTCCTGGAATATCACATTGTATGGACCAGATTCAGGTGGCCTGTTCCACCGAAATCTTTCCACCAGATGTTTCCCACCGGTTGCCGTGATTGCACCCCACTCAGCACCTTGTTTAGCCCATCTGAAGGGCTGAAGTGTAGAGTGTCAAAGGTATTACATTCCATTTTCTGACAGGCTCAGGAATACTGGTGAAATAAGCATTGCCTGGGAATGTCTCCATTTCCACTGTCAGCCCTACAGCCCACTAAGTTTCAATGACAGTTTCAGAGACTCTTCTTTATTGCTTGCTGAGAGAAAAGTGTATTTTCTGGTTGGAAAATAAAGTTTTCAGTACATAATAAAGAATTTTTAACTCTATTTAATATCCAGCAGATAATCAGCATGGCACATGGGGCATAGTGGTGATGTATTAAATGGCTTAGTATTCCAGTTTCTCTGTTTTATACAGTGTGAAGCCTTTGTAGATTATGTTACTTCATGCTTAAAATTAAAAGTTGAGGAGATGGTACATAATTTTTTAACTATGTGCAGGAGGAAATAACAGTTTCTGAGGTTTGTTTTGTGGCTCACTTGTGGGGGGTTTGTTTTTATTTTCTTTTACCACTGAATAGTGAAGGGTTTAAAAATATCCTGACTCTGAAAAGTAGTTGGCAAAAATGCTATTAATAATGTAGAAAGAAAAAAGTCCTCCTTATCTTTTTGAATCATTAGAAACCTGAGGACTGATTCAATAATTTTTCTTTCCCAGTGTTGCTGATTTCAGCTCAATATTAAAAAATATATATCTTGCTTCTACTGAATAATCTAATTCTGTTTATACAAATCTGAGTTCAGTTCCTTAAAAGATTTCATCTAACATATTTTCTTACACAGGTACAAGGCCTTTTTAATTTTGGTAATAAAATTATTAATTATGAGTGATAACATTGCATACACAAAGACTTATAATAGAAAGGTAGATAGCCTTGTAGTCCAAACACTCCAGTTCTGTCTAGGTTATCATGTTTCTAATTTAGATTATGTAACAATTTCATCATTTGTGATTTAGCAAATCTCCTACTTTTCTTGGTTCATGTTTATCTTACTTGAGTTAATTAGATACTAAAGTAAGATGTTACGAAAATTCGTAAGTGACCCTTGCTGGCAGAGAGGCTAGGATGCAAAGCACAGATGTACATAGGCACACATTTGTTAATGTGTATCAGATGTCCCAGCCAGATTTAAGCACCTTGATTGTGGTTTTACATAGGGTTCTTATGCACTTCAAATGTTTAGGCAAACATGATTTGACTGATCACTCCCTACTCTTACAACCAGTTATTAATATTGGTAAAACTTTGCAAAGCAACCATATTTCTGCAACACTTTTGCAGCTTGTCTATAGATCCAGACATCCCTGGAGTCATTCCCTATATAATTACTTGTCTATGATGCCAGATGATGCTGGGAGAGTTTCAAAGACTTGTTAGAGAAACAAGTGTGGCCAGCCAGACCAGGGCAGTGATCATTTATTCCCCTGAATTTGGTACTCATGAGGCCACACCTCAAATCCTGTGTTCAGTTCTGGGCCCCTCACAGCAAGACAGACATTGAGGGGCAGGAGCGTGTCCAGAGAAGGGCAACAGAGCTGGGGAAGGGGCTGGAGCACAAGTCTGGTGAGAAGCAGCTGAGGGAGCTGGGGGTGTTTTGCCTGGAGAAAAGGAGGCTTGGAGGATCCTTATTACTCTCTATAACTGCCTGAAAGGATTGTGTAGCCAGGTGGGGATCAGTCTCTTCTCTCAAGTAACAAGCAATTGGACACAAGGAAAACACCTCAAGTTGTGCCAGGGGAGGTTTAGATTGGATATTAGGAAAAATGCTTTAATGAAAAGTTTTCTCAAGACTTGGAGCAGGCTGCCCAGGGTGATGGTTGACTCACCATCACTGAAGCTATTTTTAAGACATGGCACTTGGGCATATGGATTAGTAGTGAACTTGGCAGTGCTGGGTTAATGATTGTACTCAAGGGTTTAGAGGTTTTTTCTCACCTAAATGATTCTATGACTCTAGAGGGGCTATGGTGGTTTTCCAGGGGTGTCCTTTATTCTTCATGGGCCACTCCAAGCTTCCAGGAAACAATATCTTTATTTACAGAGTTGGTCTGTCCTTTAGGGTTTTTTTACTTAAGAATGAACCACATCAAATTTCACTACCTCCTTATAATACACTGGATAATGTGGGCTAATTTATATTAACAAAGTTAGTACACTGTCATCTTACAAAGATTGATTGATAAAACAGAGAAGAGATTTTTCATAACAAAGACTAGCACAGATTGCAAAGTCAGTGGAGGAGACAGACTTTCAATAGGTGCTCACATCTCAAATCTTCTGAAGTGATCTATGAAGGTGCCATTTCCTTTCTGTTGACAGCAGAGGGTGAATGTGAGTGTGTACCTAAGACAGCACCTTCAAACTGACTGTACACCCTTGAATAGCTCCTATTGCAGAGAACCTGAACTGGTTCTTAATGAGGTGTCTTTGCATGGGCAGCTGTTGTGAATCTCCATCCAGGAAAGTCCTTCTCTAGCCACTTTTGTATGTTTTAGGAAGTATTACATGCTGTGCTGTGTACATGCAATATGTGTATCTTTTTCCATACACCTTTATAGCCACACACTTTTTTTCTCCTAGGGAAAAAAATTAAGGTGTGGCCAAGAGTATTTATCATTTTCTAATAAGGCATACAACCCACTCTTCATTCATATTTATCACTACTGTATTTCAGTAATGCAGGTTGTTATGCAATTCTATTCATGAATATCAGATGAGAATAAATTAGACAGTGGGATTTACCTGACATATATTAATCTGCAGTGTTAGCAGACATGTTGATGTAAATTAACATTTCAGCTACTTCCTCTAATACAAGGGAAATTAATATAGGCCTGCCTGTAGTGAGCCACGTGAACTGGTTTAGATGGCTTCTTTGCATTATCTGTATTTTACTCAGAAAGTTCATCTTGTCCACTGAATTGGGAGTGACTATCTCAGATGTAGATATTTCCAGTATGGATGTCATGATATGTATGATATACATTTAGTGGGACTCATGCCTTCCAAAATGAGTGAAATGTTGAGATCCACGGTTCTTTCTTACTCTGATTTTGACAGGTCAGCTCCAATACATATATGCCACACTATATTCCATACTCCATACAATGTGCTTGTCAGGTCTCATATATCAACCTCATAGTCTTCTATATCACTGTCCTTACTCAACATGGTCTATCTGCTGATAGGAAAAGGTGATGGTGTCTTTTCTGCCTGGTTTGTCTCATGAGATTATCTGTCAAAAAGCTGTTATGCTTGAAAGCTGAGCAGTTGGGAGCATTTCTACCCCCTGAATCATTACCTAAATGTTTTTGAAACAAGAACAACTTCACTGTCTCTCACCTGTTATTAAGCTTTTGGCACTTTCTCATGCCTCATGTTTCAAATGAAGTTTGGAAATCTCTGTAATGTATTTAAACATCAGGATAATGTAGCAGTTGGTGAACACCCCTACCTGGACTACCCAGATAAATGTCTTGTGATTCCAAGATGAGATTGATCAGTCTTCACAGCTTGATTTTGGATGGATCTGTGCTGTGCATCATGCTGGACTAGCTGGAACATTTACATAATATTACCCAGTACTTGGCAGAGATATCCAATTGAACCCTGCACACAGGACAGCGTTAATTCATCACAGCACATAAGTTAATTACCCTGGTCTGCTGGCAATGCTAATTAACCAGGACACAGAGACACACTTACTTGGTTATTTCTCTTCTGTTTTCAGAGCTAGCTCGCCTGGCATAGCTCATAAATTTATACACCTTTATCCTTTGCCTAAAGGAGATGTGCCCTGGAGTGTCCTGGATCATAATGAGTATCATTTCCTGAGTAGCCTCTTTAATTTCAGTGTGTTATAAATCCATTAAAAATATCCAAATATACCTGTGCTTGCTTATAACAGAAAAACATTTTCTTCTTCCTGCTACCCAAAAAACCTGCGTGCCTATGGGGACAATCATCTTTTCCTTGGAGAATCTCATCTAAGACTAGATAAAAACTTACAATGGTTAGCCATTTTAGCCCAAATCATTTATGATTTTTAGTAACAAAGCCTTTATAACAAAACTTGATACAATTTGCATTTTACAGAACTAAACATGTTAGCAGTGTGGTAAATTAATTTTTTTATCTGCATTACTAAACATCAAATATATAGCTGGGGACTAAGACACTGCTGTGCAAAGAGCTGTCTGACTATAATAGAGAGAGACAGGTTTTGTCTTAAGGGAGCCTGTACTTGAATAGCCAAGAAAGATAAAAGAGAAACAGAGACTGAGGATGAAATAACTCACCTAAGCTCATACAGCAGATCAAGGACAGAGCAATATTTTACTTCTCCTTCCAAATGTTCTCTGTCTTTCTTTATATACGTTTTTTGCAAGACACTAAATTAATTCGTTGATTTTTAAACTCCATGTGAATTCTGGGCTCAGGAGTCGTATGACAAACTCAGAGACTAAAATCTCCTCAACAGCTGTAAGAAGTAAATTCAAAGCTGCTTGTCAAATGCAAGCCTGCTGCTGGGAGCTCCAAGCTCTCAGGAGCTGTGTGTGGATTATCTCCACATCCCTCTGACCTGCTGATTAAGCAACACAAGTGGTTGAGTCCGTTCAGACATTGAGACACATAGAAAGCTTGTCATATGGAAAGCTCTAGAAAAGCAGGGAAGAAGAACAGATCCAAACCCCATATTTACTTCATATTTTAGCACCAATTATTTCTCTCCAGAGCATGGAAAGTGAGTGCTGGTTTCTCAATGGCTGGCTCAGGATGTACATTGGAAATGTTCCTGAACCTTCTTCCCATTGGGTCCAGACAACCACAGCAAACAAAGTAGAGCCCATTTTGTGTACAGCATTTTAGGAACATGGAAAGGCAGCATATTCCCTGCTGGTCAGAGTTTTATTCTCTTTGAGAGTGATTGATTTAGTGAGAAATATGTGTTTATAATGGTGAAGAAATGACTCATGGCAAGGAAAATCCTAAACATCTGACCTTGTCATATAATCTTTCTTATCCCTTAGTTTCATATGGCTGAAGACCAAGGGGGATTATTAAAGTAGGAGCAAGAGAGCAACCAGTGACATAATTACAGAATCAAACACAAAGCAAAAGTGATTTTTAAAAGCTAGGATGATGCCCAACCGCTCAAATGCCCAAATCATGCAGTGGAATAAGCACTGTACTTTACAGAACAGCTGTTTGGCTGTCAGATTGTGCCTGTCACAAACCATCAAATATCCTCTACTTACAACCATACAGAAGTCAGCCAGGTAGTCTCAGATCACTATCCTGTGTCACTCCAGAGGAAGAGATAGAAGTTGCAGGGGTATCAATGCTCTCAGCCCAAAATAGTTTGAAAATATACCTCTTCATCTGTCTTTTTAGTTTACTACGAGATTGATCAGATGAACTGATATAGCATTTCTGTTAAACTTACGTAGCATAAAAAAGGGGAACATGGAAATACTGAAGAAGATATATGTAAACATTATAGATTCACATATATTTATATGTAAGAGATTTATGTATCAGAATTTAAGTAAATTTCATCTCCTGTTTTTGTCCTCAGATTAAAGTGGAGTCTATTTTCAAAATTTTATTCTTAAAGTACACTTTGGGATTCTAACAGACAAAAGACAGAAGTACTGAGACACCTCCTTAGTTTGGGATCCTTTAAAAAGTAAACCAAACCAGCTTCTTAGTAGTTCTTGAATGGTCTAAATTAGACAAGATTTAACACTGGGAAAAAAATTCTAGCTCCTGACAATGCATGATGCTTTGTCTTCCATGCTCTTGACTTCCCATTAACTGAACATTCCCTAACCAGGATGTCATCCATTAGCCCATTAATTGTCTCTCTCCCCTACCTGACACACATAGAACATTTCACACTAACAAAGACTGAAGGGTTCATTAACACTCCAGTCCATGGGGCCTTAAGTGTTAATAGCAACAGAAACCTATAGTAAAAGTTTATTCACAGATTTAACATGAGTATGCATTACTCCACAGTAACTTCATGTTCATGCCACACAAACTGCTGGAAGCTGCTTTTTTTTCTACTAAAAATTTCTAGTTTTCACTCAGTTCTGTTTGTCTAGAGCCCATATTCACACTCCTTTACCCAGAGGGCCTCTGGCTACACGCTTGATGCATGAGCTTTGGTTTTCCCTGCAGCCTTAACGGTAAGCCACGAGTGTTATCAGTATTCTGAGGACTCTGTATGTTTTTCTGACCCCTCTGTGACCAAATCCAGAACTAAGCAGAATATTTACAGATGTAGATCTGCATTAATTCATTCCAGGGCCAGAAGGGGCCATGAGATCTGTATAAACTGTAGGTGGATTAAGGCATCTGTCTTCTGACTGACATACAATTTCATTTGAAATACATCAGGAGACAGTAGATCCTTCCCAAGCAGATAGATATCAACTATACAAAATGTTTCAAAGTTTTAAGTATCTTCACTAATAGGCTAGTATGTCTTAAATTGGATAACTTCTGTTTTCAGGTGCTGAATCTTGTTTTTCCTCTACCAGAAATATTGTGAGGGGGTAAAAAGAGAAACTCTTTCCACCATCAGAAGTCAGCACAGAACAGAGCTCAATAGAACACAGAATCTACCTTTGTGTTGTAATGTTGCTTTCTAATCTGTGGATCATTTTACAGGGATCCTTTTTAGTGCAAGTATATCTGCACTCTTTTTGACATGGACAATACAAGTTGGCAAGATACAGTGATATAGTATCACTGTCATGTGAATAGAAACCAGAGTTGAAAGGATTCCCTGTTCATACATCTAGAATGGTTTTAATCCTTCAGATGACAGAAATCCACTGAGAGCTCACACTGAGGTAAGTACAACTCCAAGGTCTTTCTTTAATTTATTTCTTTCCCGAAGTCTCCAGTTCTGCAAGTATTAAGTACTTTTTCTGTTCCTGTATTTAATCCAGCTGTCTGCATTACTTCTGTGCAACCAAACTGCTGTCAACTGCAAGTTTAACCAATGGATATCTTCTATTCCTTTATGGAATTTATCTTCATTTATCCTCACAACACCCTTCTGGAAGAGAGGTGTACCTTTCCCTCCCCTGGAAGCTCTTTGAGTAAAAAGTAGAAATACAAAGGCTCACAAGCAAAAAATAAAATTCCAGGCTTTATGGATCTCTGGTGAGATGACTCTGTATTTTGCTTGGGATTAGCATAGAACTGGATCTCCTGGATTGTACTGCCGAGGCAAGATGGACAGGATCAAACACAATCTAGAAGTAACCTGGACTTGAAATGGCTTACTCCTGTCAGGGCTGCTGTGTCTCTCCTTATCTGTCATTGAGGCTTATGGAAAATGTTCCAGCAGGAAGGTAAACACTTGGAGAATTTAAGCAGCTGAGTAGAGTTTCGAGTTCTGAAGTCAATCTGGAAAAAGGCTATTAAAACATATCTGATTTTTATGGATCTACCTTATGTATCTGGATGATGGAGCTAGGAATAAATCACATGACAGCTAAATCTGTGTGAGGCAGAGTGGCTCAGCTGATACCCAGGGTACATCCACATTCATAAAAAACAGAACCAGAGATGTCAGCAATGTACCTCTGGCTCATTTCCTCTGCTTGGTTGCTAGCTCACTCACTGGCTTTTTTAAACGTTTCAACTAGCTGTACCAAGGCCATGACAAAAAATGTTCTGAATTAGTTCCCTAGAGAGAACTGATAAACATCAGTAAGAGAGCAACAACTTTCAATTGCCTCTTTCTGCTGCATATAGGGCTTACATATTTATCCCAGCAGACCTTTCTGCCTCAGATATCTCAGCACATGCAACAGATGCCTCCCAGTGCTGTGCTGTGCAACCTTCACTCTGATGGGATGATACACTGACCTCACATTATTTCAGAAAGTTAAAAAAAAATAAAAAGTACCCCTATTTCTCTCTTTGGGTTACCACCTAGGGCACAGAAGTGCTAGAGAGACTTTGTAAGTAGTATGAGTGCAGCTGGGCCATGCAACTTCGCCTCAGTGCTCAGGAAAAGGTCCTTGCTCCTCTTTTGTTATTGTTACAGGAGTAGCCAAAACCTCATCATCCACTGAGGCAAAAAACCCTATTCTTATCCACTTGCTCTGTTCCCCTGACTGTTTATGTGCTGACACCTCCCAGCAAGAGAGAATTCTCCTGCAGGGAATCTCAGCTTCGGTTTGTAAGCATTTGCTAAATAGGGAGATAAGTTACCCACAAAATTTATTGTGTTTTCAAGTGCCCTTAACCACTCCTTCTCAGTGATAGAGATCTTCTCCTGCCTTTTTATCTTTTTAACAGTAAATGCAAGGCCAAAAACCCCAAGGTGATTGTATACTAAAACTGTCGCCTCGTAGCCATCATATTAGTGCCTATGTCCCTTCCAAGACCCTATCAGGAGCTTCAGGTGCTCTAATTATCCTAATTGTCTCCAGGCCTGCAGCACAACCCTCCCTCTCTTCCCAACCCTGGAGATAGTGAGAATCTTCTGCTTGTGGCTTGCCAAGGAAAAAGCAGAAGTGAATTGAAGAAGCACACTGACACTGCCTGTAGCTAAACTGCAAAGGGCTGCTTAATTAATAATTTATCCATCTCTCTCTCTTCACACTGCATTGTCTCTCTCTTTACAGCAGAATGAAAACGTAGAGAAAACAATAACATAATGGAATTAAGTGGGTGTTTTCTTGAAAGGAATAAAACATGACTATGCTTCTTGCCAAGCTGTAGAGAACATTTTCACTGAAAAAGTAACCAGTCTGGAACGTCAGAAACTTGGAAATGTAGGCGTAGATTCATCCAGCTTCTGGGCTCCCCAGAGTTCAGCTGAACTCCAGGACTACTCAGTCACATCCTCAGCTTGCGTCCAGCTTTTCTCTGGGAAGGCTGCCTTGCACTTGGTGGCGGCACAGGAAGAGGTGTGTGCTCTGTCACCTTCTCTGTCAAGTGACAGGGCTGCCAATAACATGATGGGACCTGCAAGCAATCCTCTCATGACCAATGCCAGCATTAGCTGGTGTCAGTTGATCAGTGCATGTCCCTCAGGGCGTATAAAACAGGGGATGAACTGGGACCATCAGTGAAGAAGGTGTCAGGGAATGGACTACAAGACAGCAAAAGAGCCCCTACCTCCTTTCTCTGCCCGAGGAATTTGTGGGGGCAAGGCACCAGAGATCCCTCCACAGCATAGCTGTGTTGCTCTGAGCCCTGGTCACCTGTCTCAGCCTTGGCTGTGGATCATTCTGTGTGCAAGAATTCAAGTTAACTGGTCTCCTGGTTTCAATCCCCAATTTTCTTGTTCAGCAGAACTCTAAACATCAGAGTTGTCCCAGACATCAGTCTTGTCTCTTCTGCAATGGAATTCCTACTCACTCACTAAATCTCTATTCCTATTCTTCTGCTTTTACATCTTCTCACATTGAGTGTCAAATGAGAGAAAAAACATAAGGTACACAGTATAAAGTAAATTATTTTAATTTTTTTTAGCTTTCACACTGTCCTCCATTAAACTGTCTATATAAACAAGTTTTAAAGAAATCTTACAATTTCTTTCTTCCCTCACTAGCATACTTTTCAACTTAGATGTCAAACAAGTCATATTTTTCTTCCCAACAGCAAACTCAGTACTGCCAAAAATATTCTCAACACTTATGTAACCACTGCATGGTTTTCCACGTGCAGGATCACTGCAGCTCTGTGTACATGCTATGCTGGAGAGGTCAGCCTCCACAAGCCCATTCATCCTGATGATGGCATTGCTCTGACATGTGTTAAGAACTCCTCATTTGAAAATGCTAGCTGGTGCATTTTAATTTCCTTTCAGCTTTACATTTCTATCATGAAAGGCAAGAAGGGAAAAGTTTTGGGAATTTTTTTTTAAAATCCATTTCTGCTGCCTTCTTCTAAGGCATTTAACAGGTTACAAGCATCTCTGTTTTATTCTTAGGAAACAGAAGAGTTAGCTAAACTGATAAATTAACCAATCCTTTTATTCCTTTATTCCTTTTATTCCTGCTACCTGTACTCTATGTCCTCTTTCAGATCAAAATTAGCATTGATTTGTATAACTGAATCTCTAAAAGAGCCAAAGAAACATGATGACAGTGAGGTGTTAACATCAGCATCTAGACTAGGCAATGAAGTTTCCTCCACTGATGTTAAGCTGATATTAAGAAGGATCATGTATTAAGAAAAGGCATTTACTTATCCAAGGTTTGTTTTTTCAATCCATTCCTTTGTTGTTGTGCTAAACTATCAGTTATGCAAAGCACACATTTTTTCTAATGAATATTTGTTCTACGAAAAGAGAATTACAAAGGCAATTCTACAGAGAAACAGGAGACAGTAACAGCTGATATATTTCCAGAATTTTTCTTTCCTTCCTGCAGCATGTAGCCTGATTCCAATACAAATTAATGCATTGTGGTATAGTATTGGGAGAAGGCAGCTCCAGGGCTGAAGAGGAGTGTCAGGGAGGAAGTAAGGTTAGGTGTCTCCCACCCTGGTTCCAATACCTCAGCTGTTGGAAAGTTATAGCCACGTCTTTTTGAGGAGCTTGGTCTTGTCAGCATGTCTGACTTAGTCTGAAATTCATGGGCAGACTGGGTTACTCAAGCAAGAATTGCTTAAGGTGAGGTTTATTTTCCCTAGTTAGAGATGTTTTCAGTGTAGGCATTTGATTCTGAACTCAGCCCATGAACTCCTTTTCAAATCAGCTTGGGAAACGGGCACCTTCAAAACATGGTTCACTTGAACCATTTAAAGTAATTTTTTTTTATATTGTTCTCTGAGCTGATTCCGCTCACAAATGTGGAAGAAAATGACCCTGTCACTCTTTCTCAGTTACTTCCTAGCCAGGTTAGCAAGTTAAATTGACTCACAAAGGGGTGCCAGTAAGAGATGAAGTAGTAGAAATAGGTAGATGTTCTTTGGTCTGCAGCCTTTGACACCCAAACTCTGGTGTTTATCTTCCCATTTCAACTGGAATTTATGTCATATGTTTATGAAGCAACATACCCAGCTGTTTCACTGATGGGGACATAAGCATTCTTCTTTAACATAAACAATGTGGTTTCCAAGTCAAATGAATTTGGAGAAAGCACTGAACATTGCGATCTTAGCAGCTGAGATGAAGGTATGAATGAGGAAGGGAACTGGTATTAAGTTGATTCAATGATAATATATATAAAATGTGGTTTTAAATAATGTAGGTGTCTAAGAAAATGCAGTGATGCATTTGGGTTTTTTTATTATTTTTGGAAAGAAAGTGGTAAGAGACATTGTAGACTCAAAATCATAGTTAATCATAGTCAAACTCTCATTGAAAACAGGTAAATTTTCTTTATTGTAAACTACAGAACTGATTTTAAAAGATAATAAAAAAGCACTTGTTAACTGAATTAATATGACTTTGTTTTGTGGTTTAACTCCAGCTAGCAACAAAGCACCACAGTGCTGCTTGCTCAATACCTCCACTTCCAGCAGGTTAAGGGAGAGAATTGGGTGGGTGCAAGCAAGAAAACTTGTGGGTTGACATAAGACCAGTATAATAATTAAAATAATAATAAGCAATTAAAAGGAAAATAACACTCTCTTAAGAGAGAAATTAAACCCAAGAAAAAACAAGACATGCAACAGATAGAGCTGCTCTGATTGATGCCCAACCTGTTCTTCAGCAGTGAGACCATCCAGTTCAAATTTCCCCCCATTTTATATGCTGAGCATGTTGACATATGGTATGGAACACCTCTGAGGTCAGTCTGGGTCACCTGTCCTGACTGTGTCCCCTCCCAGCCTCTTGTGTCCCTCAAGCTTCTCCCTGGCAGGACAACATAAGAAGATGAAACATCCTTGGCTTCGGGTGGCACTAATAAGCAGCAACTAAAACATCAGTGTGTAATCAACATTATTCTTGTCCTAAATGCAAAACACGGCACTGTACCAGCTAATGAGCAGGAAGAAAATTAACTCTATCCCAGTCAAAACTGGGACAACTTAAAAATCTGTTTATAATGCACTGGGTCAGAACAAACAGGTTATTTTCCCAACTAAATGTATATGGTACAGAGATGTAAAAAAATCTACTTTGATTTTAAATAGGAATGTAGCTGTAGGACATAGCCAAAGATACATCTGCAGTGTATTTTGTTGATGGCATGTCCAGTCGCATTTATCTCACCTGTATTGGAACTCCAAAAATTAAGCCACAATTCATGCACTTCTGAAAGGCAGGCTGTACTAGCTCCAGCTCTGAAATACAGCCACACATTCCTTACAGGCCTCTAGTTTAGTGCTGGCAAGTGCTGCAGTTCAGTAATTTCAAGTACCTGAGGAAAAGAAAAAAAAAATAACACTGGAAAATTAACATAGGGATTTTTTCTGTGCTAAAACTGACTTCAGGATTTTTTTTCAGGCCTATAAATATATCTGAGTAACTAAACACAAGCCCGGAAGATAATCAGTCTTTAGGGTGTATTTATTCACCTCTCTCACAAGGGTATTAGAAGAGCTGATTTGACCTAGACATGCAATATACATCAGAGTTTCTAGACAAAAGGCTGTATAAATTCAGAGTTCTGTTACAATTAACTAGCTGAGTATGCTGAGAGTGCTGTTGTAATTTTAATAAAATTAATTTAATTTGAATTGGTAAGCAGTTGCTGAGAGACAGCAGTTCCCATTCCCACCTGTGAAGAAACCATACCTTAAGAGAACTTTGCAAGATATATAAATGTGATAATGACTGCATAAAATAAGTGAACAAATGAGCTGCAAGCCAAGCAGAAGAATACTCGAATTACATCTCTTCCCAGGCTTGATTTAAGATAGTTCTAAAAGAAGCTTCCCATAAAGAAGGTACAGACCTTTTTAGATAGTAACACTAAAGTTAAATACGTATTGAGGGCATTATTAAGGCTTGCATTCAGTCAGCTCTTCATCAAAGGTATACTTACATGAATGCTCTTTGTCTGGATCTCAAAGCCAAGGCACAGTTGTGAAAGGATGGGTAGTTTGGATAGTGGGATTTATTGTACTCTGAAAGAAATTGTGTTCAACATAATCATGAGGCAAATCTAGACCATAAAGGGAGGATGGTCTAAGAGATCAGAAAGAAAGGAAGCATTGCCAGTCAATGTAATAGAAAAAGTAAAAAAGACAAGATGACAGATCAGGCAGAGGAAGAAGTTTGCAAAAATTACATGGAAAATGGAAAGAAGTTTTTTTGAGAAACAATAAATTATACAGATGTAGGAAACAGGAAAAATTCTGTCTTTTTCCTTCCTATGCTATTTTCAAATTGGAATGGCAGCTTTTCAGGAGGTAAAGTTACTCTACAAGAGGCAGAAAGTGTTTTTTCAAGGCCTTAAATGAGGAGAAAAACTTATAAAGAGATGACACAGGAATCGGAGGCTGCTTAAAGCAGCAGGCCTTTAGGGAAGCTGCAGGAGATGTCCTGTGTCCAAGTCAGAACTGCCAAGAGACTACTTGGACCAAGAGGGTTCTCTGAAAGGGTTAAATACCTTTCCTGTTTGGCAAGGAATCAATTCAGGGCAAGGAAAAATACAGGGAGAAAGCCACTTGTTCTAGAAATGGTTCCACCTTCCCACCTCCTAAGTCCATGAAGTAGCCCCAGAGCTACTGAGCCACATTTCCTTCTTCTGCCGGGCTCCCATCCTGTGGAAATTGGTTTTATTTTTACTTCAGCACAATTTCAGCAGAAGAGGTGGAATCTCTGATATCTGGGAAACAATTTTATGCTTGGTAATTGTGATTCTCCCTAGTAGACAAAATATGTTGGACTGCACCACATCAGCTGGTCAAGAGCCTAGAGGTTCATTTTCCCATCAGCAGACTACATGGCTGTTGGTTTAGTGTGGAAGTCTGGGAGAGCTGCACTGGAAATACAGCCACTGTGTTATAAAATAAAACCAACAACATCTTTCAGTCTTGAAAGGCACAGCTGAGAGCATGCAGTCTGTGTCCAGTAGTCTGTGGTCTGGCAGCAAATTGTAGCTAAGCTCCATAAGAATTTATCTATCTCTAGAAAACTGCAAAGAGCAGAGTCATGGTAGATGTACAATTTGACACCAACCTACAGTCTGTGAGGTTTGGTCTAGGCTTAGGAAGGTTTAGGAGCTGTTCTGTGACTCAGTACTGAGACACTCTCCATTGTTCTCCACAAACAATTCTCCTTTCCTCATCAGTTCCCACAGTGCAGCTTCAGCTGTTCCTCACACAGCTCTTCTAAAAAGTGGGATTCCCATTCAGAAGGGCTTGTCTCTCCCTCCAGCGAAAGACAGGAGTTTCTGCTCAAAGATTAGGACACCTAAGGGGTAAGTGAAGTATCTAAGTCAGTTTGTCTCATAAAGACATTGTCACAATAGATTTAGTAATGACTCTGAGGTGCTTAGATAATTTGGAAGCGAGAACTCTCTTCATGCTTCAATGACAGGTGTGTTTTAAGGCACAAACTCCATTCCAAACCCTTAAGGACTCACACCTCCTTCAGACCCCTTCCCACCTCCGTGTGAGCCCAGAAACAGGCTATGCAGCTGAATACCCTGGCACTGTCTCCCCTTGTCAGCAGATGCCATGGCTCCCACCAGACCAGACCAACTCCCTTTGGAGGCTTTGGGTCAAAGCCAGGTCTGCTGAAGGACAAAGCCACTGCCCTAATGCTTTTGTCTTAATTGAAAAAACCTCCATAAACTCTCTACCAGAATAACACCCGGACCCACTACTTGTTCTCATCTTGTTTCTACATATTGCTGCTGATGCATTTGTTTTAATCTCCTGTGGCTCCCTGTATTTGCACAGTAACTGGTGCCATTATTGCTGGGCTGTGTAATTGCACACTGGATCCCTCAGTAGCACTAAATGTATAATTATGAAGTTCTCCAAAGTAGAAGGACAAAACAACTGTTCAGTGTTTGCAGCCAAAGGAGTTTTTACTGTATGTGGTTTTCATACTGCTTAGTTTGCTGCCTACTTAACTTTCCATAAAGTGTAATTATTTTCTGGGAAGGGTTGGAAGACACGTGGAATATAATATATTAACTGCACTTCTTATTCATAAGGTAAAAAAGACTCTCAATCAAGTTAATGCCAACAGTTTCTCTTGGAAATAGCACAAATAATTTGTCACCGTTCATTACTCTCATGCTACTATGTCACTGCTGGCTTTAGAAAAGACAGTTTCTAAAATTATCCAGAGGAGCTGATTGCTGGTTTTGGTATTGTAATGTTTAAATGGACCAAAATAATTCAAGATCTATGCATTTAACCCAAGCAAATAGAAGTGTTTTGCTTTTGCATTTGTCTTTCTGGCATGTATGGATTATTTTCTTTCTTTCTGAAGGATAAAGAACACCCAGTGGAATACAGAGAGCAGAGAGCCAGCATAAGGCCTCTGTTTAAATGCGGTTCAGACATTTGTCTTTTAACAGAAAGCAGTCTGACCTGAGGCTTTTACCAATGACAGGAATATTGGCACTCTGAAAACAGGGGCAGCAACAGGGGTATGGCCAAATTTCATGAGAGGCTTTCACAAACCAACTGAAGTATATTTCTGAAGGGACAAGCTGGACCAAAAAGTCTCCAAGGTCACATATAACAGCCTTGAAGTGAAAGAAGGAATGGAAGTGAGATTTCCTAAATGCTGTGGCAGTGCCAGGTCCACTTGAACACACAGTTTAGACCCTGTAGCCCACCCAAAACTCATTAGGACCTCTTGCCAAAGTAAGTGTGTGTTGCAGTGATCAACAGTCACTGGAAATTTTGATGCTTCCTTTTGATACTCCCCATGCCCAGTGTTGGCACTCAGCAGGGCTAGAAGGGGGAGAACTGGTGCAGCCAGAGCTTTCACATTCACAGCACCGAGGAAGCTGATTCACATGTCACTTGTAGTTTGTCTGGATTGTAGGAATGTTCCTTGCAATTGAAATAGTATTATATCTAAATTCATAGCTCTTCCCTTTCAATAAACATCCCTGTCTGTGATGGCTGGAGATTCACTCCCCTCCTCTTTCACCTTAGTGCATAACAGGCTTCAGATACTGTGCTATCCTGGGAGCAGATCAGAGGCCCTTTCTGATGGGGAGGCTTATTTCCTGCCATCTTGGAATGTTCTGTTTAAGGCATAACAATTCTCCCTCTCACATTCCCAAGTGTGAAGGGCTGGCTGGAGCCAGGGTTCCCTGGTGGGCTTCCCTTTCCCCCCTCGCTAAATTTGGAGCTACAGACTTCACCAGAAAAGAAGCAGGAGGGTTTTCTTGCATATATAAACAGAGATGGGAATTATTTTACCAGCGAGCTCACTATATTTATTGTCTTGCAGAGAAAAATGATCAATACAAGACTGGATCTTCAGCCTTCAGTCTTGGTCCCATCTCTGGTTTTCTGACATGAAATATGTGGACTGCTGAAATCTGGACCTCTATTACAGTAGTATAAGTCCAGAAAACCATGGAGAAACTGGAGGAAATGACAAATGAGTTTGAAGTGATATTTTATAGTACAGAGAGAAATGCTTTGTTGGACTATTCTGAGCTAGCTGCTACTGCTCCACTCCAGGTTTCCCCAGCTGCAGTGCCTGCCTTTGCTCTATTAAAGAACTTCATAACAATTCTAGAAGAAAGGGCTGTTATATAAAGAGATCCAATTTGAAAATTATTATCCTAAACAGTAAGCTTTAATTTTCAAAGCTGTCAATCTCCTCCATTTCATATGTGTTAGGCACAAGAGAAAATAAAAAAGCAGGGTTTAGATCCTGTTTTCTAATTCTTTGCTGCAGAGATGGTATTTTTATACTACTCACTTTGCCTTTTTTAACTTTTTTTTTTCCTTTATAAAGTATTTTCACTTTTAGAATCCTTCTCTCTTTTCTCCATTGTTGCTTGTCACCTGAGTGCTCACACAAACAAACTCACTGTGGTACTAGTTCTCTTTAGTAAATTTTTGTTTCACTTTCTGTGGACTACCCTTCCCCTGTTTGAAGGGTTAAGCTTCAATTTGGTTAAGACAAATTGATGATGTGCTAATCAGAGGCATACTGCAACTCTCCACAAAACTGCAGGAAACTCAGATAATACACAGTGACTTCTCATTTCAAAAGCCTGCTAATAATAATTTTTTTGATCCTGATAGAGAGAAAAAGTAATTTAATTAGCTCTCTCAGCTTATCTCCCTTCCATCACACCCCAGTATATTGTGTAGGACTCCACAGCTTTATATGCCACAGCACAGCCTCATCAATCGTGATTGCACTTCCTTTCCTGTCTGCAGTATCTTTGTTCAGCAATGGATCTGAAACACAGTCAAAGCTGAAACTGCTACTAGCAATGGCACACGAGGACAAAAGGATATCAAAGTCTTAAGTGAGCTTCAATACCATAACAATCCTTCTCAACAGCATGGCATATCAATATGAAGTCCTTAGAATGTAGTTTAGAGTGCTAAATAATAGCCTTAGCCCCACCAATAATGTATATAACAACACTGAACTGAACAACTGCTAACTTTAATAGCTTCTAAATATAGATGTTTGTCTTTTCACATTAAAACAACTTTTATTATAGTAGATGATTAACTGTTTTCTTCCAAAAATTATTTTTCCACATACTACTTCGCTTTTCAAAATAGTCCTCACTCTACACCTGAATTTAATATTCTTCCCTCCAAAATCAAATTTTATTTGAAAAGTAAAAATAATTAAATAGTCATTTTAAAGTGACAATTTTCTGTAAGAAAGCCATATCCAGATTGTTTTTGTGCATTTCTAATTCCTGCAAGCAATCCTCGTTCTCAGCAAGAGTTCCTTGTGTTTGGTTGTTATTCTTCCCCAGGCACCTGAATTTCACATACTCTGTTAAATCCTTACTTTTGTTAAAAAAATAACTTTATTTGGATTTGTACTGGAAACTCTGGATCTTCTCATAATTTGACCTGAGCCCTGAATATTTATTTGCTTAGATAATTGTATGGACTAAGAAAGTTCAACTTCCATAAAAATTCTCAGAAATATTTTCAATACTGTAACCTGAGAAGAGATTTGACCAACCTTTGATATCAGACTGTTATGATCCAAAAGGTAAGGTGGAGATGATGACAGAATTACAGGAGGAACATAATAGAAGGTAAAAGAAATCCTGAAGAATGCTAGCCAAATGATGCTTGATACAAGAAGCTTCTGAAAATAAAGACTAAAAGATGTTTGTGGGGGAAAGGGCACGTAACAAATTCCCTTTAACTAGCCAAGCTTTTAGGACTTTTCTATCAACACTTTACAACATATATTTTCCCCAGGTGGTTGTTTCCACGCATTCCGTCACACACCCTTTGCTCGGATAAATTTTGTGAGGGAAGATTCATCTTCATGTTACATGACACAAAATAATCCCTGCCAGGCACCAGGAATCAATGGTTCCTATTTTACCTTGAGATGACAGACACACATCCAGTCTCCTTGCTGGCTAGAAAAGGCTTAATGAGAGAGCCATGTTTCCTGCTTAGCATGCTGAATAAACTGCTGTCTTGCCATGAGATGCAGAGGAAAACTGCTACCATTGCAGAACTTCAGTGGAAAAAAAAATGGTGAGCAAACAGAAACTGAGCCCTGTGAAAGGCAAGTCATTTGTAGACTGGAAAAATATTTTGTCTTGAAGCCTGACTTGCTTTTCTTTTAAAAAAATATAATCAAACAGGCATAAGGCTCATTATTCTATCTCCTATTTAAAGACTTCAGGTACAGAAAATTCAGGATGTCTTTAGTAGAATTGCTAAATAATTTAAAATTGCATGTGTTCTAGTTCAGTGTCTAGTACATAAGACTTTGGTCTTCTCAGGAATCTTCCAAAAAAGACTAATGCCCTTGACTACCACTGGAGAACATGGAAAGATGGAAGAAGACAAGGACAAAGCCATTTCAGTTATTCTCTTTATATTCTGGAGATCATCCTTCTCTCTTCAGTGAGAGCAAAAAGCTATTCTTAAACATCTGCTGAAGACCAAATCAGGCATGGGACATGATATTTATATATCTGCTACCTAAAGACAGTCAGTATGGGAGGTGAATTCTTTTTTATACTCCTTAGTGACCAGATTGATGCAATCCAATCCTCCCATTGTGTCTCCCACAATTGCCATCATCATAGTCAGAATAGCAGTAGTCTTTAGACCTCCCACTGTATTGCTATTCAGAAAAAGAAATAGCAAATCAAATTTTATACCAATTTTTGGATAAGATATACTGGGTTTTATATCTGAAGCCCACAGACATCTAAGAAACACAGTGGAGAGGGTAATCCTCTCTCACTGGGACAGCAGACAGCCTGATTTACTGGCCAGGGAAAGTTTAGGCTCCCTTGGCACTGTGCAAATGACACAACATCATTTGGGAATAATATTATCCCATGGGGAAATGTTTATCAGTTAAAAGTATCTCTCACAGAATGACAGGTCGAGTCAACAGAACCTGTGAAGCAAGATCATCATGAATATAATGAGTGCTACAGCTGCAAGGCTTTTGGCTTGTGCTGCACAGATCACACATCTCTCCCACATCTACCCCTGCAAGCCCTGGTACCTGAGCAATTTCCCACATGGAAATGCTGTGATGTTTGCTGTTCTACAAACAGCAAAATGGCCTCCTTTAACCCAGAAAATGTCTTACTGCCCTGTACCATTTCTGTGCTCCCCAGACTGAGTGACAAAATTTGTCCTAGCTTTTCTCAGGTTAGAGAATATATCAGGCCATGTAGAATCTCAGGACATACAGTCAGGGAGAAGATCAAGTTCTTCAAACTTGTTCTTAAATAGACCTAAGGCAGACATGCCAAAAAGAGCTTCCTCCTGTCCGCCACTCACCTTGGTCACACAGCCCCAACTTCCCTTTGGGCTGTCACTTGTTTGGCTGCATGGTGAATGCAGGGTGTTGTGAGCACCAAAGGGATTATTTTATATTAAGTCATGGAGCTGTTTGCCTCACTTACAGCAGCATAATCCATGAAGAGAAGCAGGGTAGCAGCTGAAGCATAATCCTATCTCTAAATCTGGGGAGGAGGTGGGAAAAGTATGTGTGAAGAGCACCTCTTCATGGGTAGCACAGTAGGATCACATGAACCATAATGTAAAAACATATTGCTGGTTTCAAGCTGCTCAAAGTACATAGGGAAGCTTTTAATCACCTTTGCACCCCGATGTCTGGGGTTTGCTTTACCTCCACAGTGAAATGGTGTAATCCCTAGGCAGAGATAGTTGTGTCTATCTGATTGCACTACACGTGATCTATCTTATCAGCATCCCCTTTTTAGCACAGCCTCTCATGCTGGAATCCCAGAAAGCACCACAATTTTTACATTGCATGACCCAGCTTCCCTTTCCACAGAGAGCACTGTAGCAGTTTTAGAAGAAAATGGATGGAAAATGCTTTCAAAAATACCTTTCTCTCCCGAAGCAGTAACATTTTGCAAAACAGTGTTTATATAATCTTTAGGAGTCAAATGCACTGAACTCAGTATGAGTTATATTGTGTAACTTTAAAAACTGCTGCCATGAACATGTACAGGGGCAAGAACTGTACATGTGCAAGGCAAATAGCTAAGCTCAGTGAAAAGCAGAGGAAGGAAAACAAAGAAAAAGTTGTGATTTTCTTTTTTAGTGCCTCAATAACTAAGGGGTATGAAGCCAGGTGCAAAATCTGTTCTGTTTAAAACTTTTATTTGATAATATTTAAGGCATCACTTTTCAAAAGGAGCAGGTCATAAAAAAAAGAGGAAATTTAATATCTTTTATATATATTAAAATTGGGAGCAATTAATTATATCTAAATGTGCCTCAGTAAATGTTCTCTTTAACCTAATGGAGGCTTGCAATACTGGGCTATAAAGGTCATTGGGGAAAGTAAGAACTAAAAATTCTCCTTTGAGCAACCAGGTCCTTAAGTAATCCCAGATGCTACATGAACTGCTGTTTAAGATGAGAAATAACCAAAGAACAGGTGCTATTGCTGGAAGTGTGGGGCTCAGATGAAAGAGTTGGAAGCTCTATTAGCTGCAACAGAGCAGATGCAGCTGGTCAGAGTGCCTGCCTGAGCAGGAACAAGATCACAGAATTACAGAATGGTGGTGGTGGGAAGGGATCCCCTGAGATCATCTGGTCCAAACCCTTGCTCAAAGCTGGGTCAGAGAGAGCAGGTTGGTAAATGCCACATCCACTTGGGTTTTGAATACCTCAAGGAGGGAGACTCTGAATCCTCTCTGGGCAGTCTGTGTAAGCTTACAGTAATAAATAAATAATTTAAAATTGTATTTTTCAAGTGGAATTCCTTATATTTGTTTGTGCCCACTGATTCACCACTGAGAAGTCTGGCTCCATCTTCTTTAATCCCCACCATCAAGTACATCAAGTACAAAAAGTGCTGTTGCCACTTTTATTTGCCTTCCTGCACATCAGGATGCTCCATTCTTGTGTCTGGAGGGGGTGATCCTTGAAAATCAAGCAACTCCCCTTTACTTATCATGTCTTCAGGACCATGAAAAAGGGAAGAGGACCTAGAAAAGGCCAAAGACTACTCCCCTCAAGTTCATGGCGGCAATCCTGCTTTTTAACCTGCTTATTACTCTCAGAATCCTGAACTCCACCATTTGAAAAATCACTACATCCAAGACTGTATCCAGCTTTGACATGCCAGAACCATTCTTCCTTGCTTGTAAGTATCAGATCATCAGGCCATCTCTCATCATAGGCTAAAAATTCACTTGCACCAGGAAGCTGTTGATCATGCACTCCAGAAACATCCTGCATTGCTTGTGTCCAGTTAGGTTGTCCCTCCATAAGATTCTGGGTTAATTGTATTCCCCCATAAGGACCAGGGCCTGTAAAAACCAAGTTTCTCCACTTTGTCTGAAGAAGGCCTCATCTATCACTACCTGATCAGGTGGCCTGAAGGAAATACCAACAAGTGTTGTCCTTGTTGATTTGTGCTGTAATCCTGACCCATAAACTCTTGGCTGGCTCCTCTCCTGTGCACAGACACAGCTCCATGTGTTCCTTCTGCTCCCAAATAAAGGACAAATCCCCCTCCCTGTCTTCCTGTTCTGTCCTTCCAAAGAGCCTGCATCCATCCATCACAGGACTGCAGCTGTGTGAGCTACCCCAGCAGGTCTCTGTCAACCCACTGAGTGAGATGGCAGCCCTAAAACTGTGCATAGACCTCTAATTTCTCCTGGTTTTCCCTGCGGTGCATGGATTCCTGTACAAGCACTTCAGAGAGGTATCTACTCATGCTGTCCTTTTCCCAGAAGCCTCCAGAGGTATCTGGATCTTATCCCATAATTCTTTCCTGTAGAATTATTTTTTCTTTTTGTAAGAAGACTCTTGGGGGTCCTGTTTTTTATTTTTTTCAGTGTTTCTGTCCAAATTATCTGTACCCTTTGCTTGCCAACCCTATTTCCTGCTTCTTCACTTGACTGTGGGTTGTATTCCCCATCCCCTGTCATTTTTAGCTGCCTTAAGGTTTTGATAATTATATGCAAGGTAATTCATTTAATCAGTAAGCTTTTTAATAAATTTTAGTTCTCAATCAATGAGTAATTGAGATCCAACCATGCACACATTCTCTTGAATTTCATAGATGCCAGATTCAGCCACCTGAATCTAAAAATAAGATAAGAATCATTTCTTATCCTTATTATTCTTTAATGTATTTTTTCTCCATTCAGTATTTAAAATTTTTTATGTTTCATTTTGTGAAGACACCTTGCCATTCTGTATCTACCAAATCATGAGAGACAATGAATGCAATCCTACAAACAGTGTGACGCAGTTTTGGAAACACTGCTTAACTCATTCAGAGTTTTTGTTATCAGTAAGTTCTTGTCTATTTTTCTTGTTGTGAAGACACACACCCAAACCAGAATCACACAGGCAGTGAGCTCTTCCTATACGCAGCTTTCTACACATGGGCAGCTGAGGGAGTATGCTGCAAGCAATGAAAGAGAAATGATTGAAAACTCCAATGTCCCAGTCCAGTAGCATTCTGCTAAGGCTCAGGTAATTCGCTCTGAACATTAAAAATGAGGAGGAAGCTTTTCATGTGGCCTTATGAGCTCTTCTGGGTTAGTTAGAAGTCAGCTCTTGCAGTGTCTCTTGCAGTTAACTGCCCAAAAGTTTCTTGATATATATATATATAATACAATGAAGAGTTCTTGTCACAGCAGAGAGTCTGCTGTTGGTAGATATGATCACTATGCACTAGAATTTGATTCCAGCTCTCAGCAAAAAGAGAGCAATTTTTTTTTTTTTTTTTACCATGAGGGATTAAGAATATGAATCAATTCTCCTTAAGAATTTCTAACAGATTTTTCTGTACCTAGGGGATCTATCCTAGGGGATCTATCATATTTTGATGAAAATATTTCATCAAAAGACTGAATAGGGTTCTCATGCAGACACAAGTACCCATATGCATGGATTGCAGCTTGGCTATTTCCCCAGAATGTTTTGACTTTCAGGGTCATTACTGATCTCAAAAAAAAAAACCATGGAAATATGTTGCTCAAATCTGAAAAATTTATTTTAGAGATTTCAGAGGTCAAAAAAGACCCACACAGACAGTTCTTTGCACTGCATGTTCTTGCATTTGTCAACTATTGTCAAAATCCTGAAATATTAATACATTTATGGTCTGCTAATTATCATCCTTTAATTATTTCTAGAAATCTCTATTAATTCAACTTATTGATAGAAAGGACGAAAGGATCTTCCTTGTGCTGTGCTTTTAGCCAAGTTGAACAGATAAGAAAAGGTGCCAAGGGCAGAATAGAAAGAATTGTTTCTCATCAAGTCAGATGCTGAATGAAAGCTGGAAGGAGTACAAGAAAAGGGAGAATCAGACCACAGGAGGGAGAATCAGGCCATGGGCTGGCTTCCTCTGACAAAGGTGTTTGGTGACAGAAATTTAACTAGGAAACAGCTTTTATTCCCCAGATGGTGGCTTGGGACTATAGCATTCTTGGTTTCTCTGTCAACAATTTCAGTGTGCATGGGAAGATCAAACCAAGATAGGAGAGTGAGAAGAAGTTTAACATGTTAAGAACCATTTCACCGATTCTTCATATCCATACAGAATACCCCAGAACTAACCTCACCTGGTTCTGTGTTTACCAGGTTGTGCCAAGGAGGACAGCCATTCAAATTTATTTTCTTTACAGTCTTTGTCCTCCTTCTCCCAGCTTGCTTTCACTATAGCAAAGACTTTGCTGCCAGAAATCAAGTAAGGATCAGTGGCATAAAAAGAAAAATGGCACAGAAGGAATCCAAGAAAGTGACAGGCATAGAATCATTGTCCCCTTGGTGATACCTTCACATCTTTCAGCAGTTTAGGAATTCACTGAGCTGGAGATTGCACTTGAGCCAACATTATTGCTTTAAAAGCAGCAATCTTTTTTTTTATTATTGCTTTAATCATTCATACATTAAAACCCCATGGACTTAGTCAAGGGATGGTAGCAATGATTGTCTTTTGTGGGGATGCAGCAACCACAAGGAAGTGCACCTCAGTCCCCAGCAGAAAAGAAATACTTCAGGTTAATATTGATCTGAAGCCTTTTAGTGATGGAAAAAACCACAGTGTTTTGCTAGTTCACAAATTCAGTGACTGTTACAGGATATAACACAATGTTTAAGCAGCATATAAAACAATAGCAGGATACAACACATCATTATAGACAAAATACTAAGAACAGTATGTGAAAGTGCTCAAATCCCATCCCTCCCATTGTACACTCTGTTCCAGTCATCATCATAAAGATATTGACTGTATTTTTTATAAGTGCATTAGTGTTTGTGCAATAATCTAGACCACATTTTCTTGCTAACACTGTGGGCAGGAGAAAAGTCTGCAGAAGTCCCATACTGCCTTTATCAGGCCACGTCAAACTGATGAGAGACCAATTTACAAGATTTATCAACTCAAAAATGGATGCATTAAGTAATTTTCTACAGATTAATTTAAGTAAGTGTTGTGTTGACATCTTTCTTTTCTTGAAAATACCTCATGCCAATGTGATTCCAGATTGCTGAATACTGACACTACCCATGTTAAAGAACATATTTTTAGCTTTTCCACCCTCCTACCATGAAACAGGAGAATAATTTTGAGATAATCTTGTTGTTATACTTCAAATCCTTTCTTAATCCCTCAAAAGTCTTAGCACTTAAGGTGTTGTGCTGTGTGCTACTAGTAGTGTAAGGTTTGAAATGTCCAAATCTTTGTGTTTCATATGTGTCTGACCGGATCCTGCAACAAGCTTGTTATAAAGAGTTGGATCAATATGGTGCTATCATCCTTAGGAAAATTGGCTCATAACTATCTGTCTATTCAGTATCTCCAAATCTATCAGTCATCTATTGTGATGATCAGAGGGCTGGAACACCTCTCCTGTGAAGACAAGGCTGAGAGAGTTGGGGTTGTTCAGCCTGGACAAGAGAAGATGCTGTGGAGATTTTATAGCACCTTCCAAAAAAGAGAGGGCTCTAGGGAGACCTGGCAGCACCTTCCAGTCCCTAAAGGGGGCTACAAGAAGGGTGGAAAGGGACTTTTGACCGGGACATGTAGTGAGAGGACAAAGGGTAAGTGCTTTAAACTAAAAGGGAGATTTAAATCAGCTATTAGGAAGAAATTCTTTATTCAGAGAGTAGTTAGGTATTGGACAAGATTCCAGAAATTGTCCTGCCCCATTCCTGGAAACATTCAAGGACACATTGGTGGTGATTTGAGCAGCCTGGCTTATTGGGACGTGGCTCTGCCCATGGCAGGGGGTTCATAAAATGATGGTCTCTAAGGTCCCTTCCAATAAACATTTCTGTGTTTCTATTTGGTTTAGAGAAAGGAGTGGAAAACCCAAATTTTCAGCTATATTTGCTGGATTTATGAGAGATGATTCAGATCTTTAGAGCTTTACTTTTGAAAGTACTCATATTTGATGAGATAACCATTTGTAATGAAATTGTTCAAGAAAACAGAGGAATTAGAGGAAAAAGCTGGAACAAAAGTTGCCAGCTATATGAGTCACCAGCAGGTCAGCTCCAAAACATGATTTTTTTTTCCAGTTAGGATTGGCAAAATAAGTTCTTTCCTTTAACCAGAAGGGTTTTCTATGCTAATTCAAGCATTCCCTCAGAAACACACATTTCAAATTATCTACTTAAACAATTATAATGGCATAGCTATACAGACTCTTTGATACACAATTCAAATAAAGATGTGTCTTTGTATCATCTCAATCTTTTCTTAACTGAGTGTACTGTTGGTGAGCTTTTTGCCTTTATCTAACATTTCTGGATCAGTAATTTGTTAAAAGAAAGAAATTATTCCTCGGAAAAATGCTGTTGTTTGGGTTTCGGTGTTTTTTACTTATTTTCAATAGGAACAATTTTTTTTAAATTGAACTTGACTACAAGAACTGCAAACTTGTTTTAGAGTCAAGACTCACATTCTTTTATCCTTAAGATCTAGCAGAATCTTGACTTTTTTCTTTTCCAGAGGCATGAGATAGTAACTCCCCTGGGACTTTGGTTATCTCCCAGAATAAAGGAGCAGAACTGTTCTTAATGATATTTATCTGTGCATACTGTCTGTATTGATTTTTTTTTCCAATAAAATGTGGAATGAGACTTTCAAGTAAAGCTACACTCCTTCTTCAGAGTTCCTGATCCAGCTGGCAGTTTTATCAAAAGCTACCACATGTGAGAATACTCACAGTGTAAGGATTAATTGAGTTGTTTTAAAACAACTAAGATAGAAAATTATTGTGGGAGAAAAAAGAAAAAAATGTATCTTCATAGGGCTTCTAGAAGTAGCTCTTCATTGTTCTTTGAAATCATACATGTGTTTGGAACTTTTGTGCTCAAATTCTCAGGGCAAATCACACAGTCCCACATTCTCAAGAATTCCTCTTGCAACTTCTGTCCTGTTTGTTTTTCTTTCTCTCAACATGACATATGTATGTATTATATACTACCTTCTTTCTGAATACAAACATGAAGCCTAACATCATCCATGGTCATTTCGTACTGATAAACCTTATTGCTTTTCAACTTTGTTGGTTTTTGTCGCACTAAGTCTAATATTAACAATTTTAAAAATTATCTTCACTTGCTAAATCCTTGTTTATCAATCCTTTAGTCTCTTCTCTTCAAGTAAATATTTGCATTTATTCTAGTCAGCAACCTTGTATTCTATCTTTCTTTTAGCTAAAATCCTTTCCTGTGGGTCACTACATCAAATTCTTAATGAAAGTGCAGACTACTTTTACATGTTACCTTTGTCTTGAAAATCTATAAACTTATCAAAGATATACATCAAATTAGTATCACGTGATTCCTAAAATTCTTCCTGTTTATTCGTCTGAATGGGATTAAAGATTAACAGGTTTTTGATTTTTAAAAAGTCAGAATATACTAACATGTTTTCTATTTCTCTAGAAAAATCCCTTATATTTACACACCAATTTTTCTCAGACAAATGTGAAACAAGGATTTAGGCCTCAGAAGTAAGACATTCTAATAATTTTTATGACAACTGGTAATATGGATATACAGGGAAATCTAGGATAAAGTCCCATGTTACTGGATCAGCTTCCCCCAAAGGTATCTGCTCTGTCCATGGTAACACAAATGTTGAAGCTCATGTTCTAGCAAACCTAACTGTCCCGTGTTTGAGGCCATGACTGTGTAGAGAACATTCATCACAAAGGTGATGACGGTACTTGAGCCTTTCTACACCTGACTTCTCCTCCATCCAACAGCTTCTCAGATTGTCCAAACAATGTATTTATCCTCATTTGCCTTTGGAAATCAAGACCCTTACTTTCAGCATCATTTCCATTCAATGAAGTTAGATGAACTTGCAATCCCATCACTAACATTGAAGCATGTACCTGATGTATAATCCCATCATTATTGACTGTAAATAATATTATCTTGTCATATTTTGCTATGTATTGCTGTAGCAATCTCCCTAGTTAAAAATGCCTTTAATAATGTGATCTTATGTGCATGTCAAAGGCTCTTCAATGTGTAAATAACTATTTTTATGGATGTGGAAAGTAATGTATCTCATTTCCTTTTATATTGACAAAAATATTTCCCTCAGCTATTCCTTAGTCAGTCAGGGAACTGCACTTAAATAATATTCATTTATTCACCTCTTCTCCCTTAACTTTCTATATCCTTGCTCCTTTTGAAGGACTGGAAGTAGAATTCGTATTCTCTGATGGAAATCCAAATGTCGCATATTATTCAACAGTTGGTTATTGCTTTAAAATAACATTACAAAAAGTTTAGGGAAAGCAGAAAAAGAAAGAACAAAAAATCCCCTCATGATCCAATTTAATCTGCAAGTGACATTTAAATAGGCAAAAAGTGAAGATATTATTTGATCAAGATTCAGAGATGATTTATTACTTCTCTTGTGATAAAAGCCAGAGGCTTTCAGCATGTATGAATACTCCATTGTGCTGGATTCTTTACATAGCATACTAAATTTCAGGCCCCTTCACCATTCTATATTAAGAATTTTCTAGAAGATAATGTAAGGACCATCCAAATTCTTTTACTCCCTCTGCCAGCAACAAGTATCTCGAAACACTACTGACTACTTCAATTTTAAGACTTCTCTTATATACAAAGAACTGACATCTAATAAAACAAAAGACAAAACATAGATACCGACAGAGGAAAGAATGAGAATAAATGAAAGAATAACATAGGGATCTCAGTACACAGGGCACTGGCATTTTCTTTGCTCACTTCAGATAATTTAGCCACCCAAATTTGAACTTGAAAGCTTTTTTCACAGCTAATGACAAGAAATCAACATATCTAGACTGAGTCATATACGTAATTTTAATAATTTCAACTGTAGTGTGATGTGTATTACTCCATGCAAGTGTCCATATTTTTTCATAAAGCAAGCCTGAAGTGACTAGCTGAGATTAAGGGTATGTCCCAAGTAATCATTATGCATGATGCGGCCCGGCTTTCTTGGAGATGGCTGAAAACCAGCCTGCTGATGGAAAGTAGGGAATTAATTCCTTATTTTCACTTTGCTTGTGTGCGCAGCTGTTACCTTCCTTTTTAAACTGTTGAATGAAAACTCACAAGCTTTCTCATTTTTACACTTTTGATTCTCTTCCACATTCCACTGGGGGCAGAGAGGGCAGTAAGCAAGTGGCTGTGTGGGGCTGAGTTGCTACTAGGGCTAAACCATGACAGAATACATACAATTTCAATAATGAAGCAGTTATTTATTGGCTAACACACTAGCAATGGCTAAAATGTAAGGAGCTCCTTGCCTAAGCTTTGGTTAACCATCCTAGAAAGTTACCTGAATACTCCTTGATGGCCAGGCAGGCATGAATCTGGAGAAAGGGTAGCCTCTAATTCTCACTGAATTGCATTTTCCCATGTTTCTGAGTTTCCAACTTCCACCAATTTTGTCAGCTCCCTGTGTTTTGCTTTGGGATCTCATATTTTATAATGTTGATGTTTTCTGTCTTGAATTCTGCAATCTTCATCTCAACAACTTCTGTCTCTAATTTAACTTTGTTGTTTTCCATCGGTCAGCTCTAGAGCCTTTCTCACAGTTCCTTTTCACAGCTTAGCTATTTCCTCTGAAGCCTGAGCCAAAGTTGCACAGCTGGACCTCATCAGACCCCAGCCTTGGATCTTTCGACTACAGAAACAAAGCCATAGAAAGAAATAAAAAAATTACAGAGGGTTTACAGACTGAAGAATATAGAGCATTTCTAGAAGAAAATTGAAGGGGAAAATTTACGGGGGTTGTACATGTGGTATTTCTCCTATCTGAGCATAAATTTGGTTACAGTGAGAATTAGAAAATTGGGAAATGTAATTTGTTGAGGATAAGGAATAGTATCTTACATAGATGGGAGAAAAATCACCTGATGCTGCCTTTCACAATCATAAGAGATAATAAGAGAAAAGAAGGAAAGATACAGGAAAGGATTTGAAAATTATGAGCAAAAGGAGATTTTGTCTTCTATGACAGTGAAAAGGAAAGGACAGGGGAAAAAAAGATAAAATAATATATGGTCTAGGTAGAATTTGACCTTTGCTTCAATGTAGTGAAAGTAAGAGAGTTCAATGAAAAGCCTGTTGTAGTGGTGGAAAAGCAAATGCATACACATGAGAGATTTTGCCTACAAACAAAACATAAGTCTTACAAGTGCCATGGAAAAAAGTCATCAGCATTGAGAGAGAGGCCTTTCCAAAAAGAAGGGCACCTACTGGAGTAATTGGCAGTAGAAATTATATTTTAAGAGTGTGTGCACTACTGACAAAGAGTAAATAATGGACAAATTCAGTAAGGTAAACAATATCCAGATACTTGTGTTGATTTTACACCAGGAGAGAACATTTGTGAGGAAATACTGTAATGACAGCCTGAAAACAAGCACTTTTCCTTAGGATTCATTGAAATCATAATATTGATGTGTGATAAGAGTTGTATTTTGCCCTTATCCAGAAAAATGCTTATGAACCTGCCTTACCTCAAACATGTTCTTGTCTATCCCTTGGCACTATAGTCAGCAATCTGCAGCAACTTGTCTTGTGATCTGGATCTGGAATTAAACGTCTCTGAGATGATAATTCCTTGTTAATTTAAAGAGAGTACACTTGGAAGATAGTACCAGGAATAAGCAAAAGCCTTTAAAAGGAATGGGCAAAATCAGGGCTTCCAATCCAGGAAAAAATTAATATCTTGTATCCATTCTCCAGGTAATAGTTCTGCATCATACTTCATTACTGCCTGATTAGTATTCTTTTATCATGCTTTATGAGAGAGACTAATGTAATTATAGTTTAGCTGCATTAGTTAAAAAAAAAAAAGAAAAATGATAAGATTCAATTAAAAATTATGCTAATTTGATTGGATGGAAAATTGCTTATGTAGCATACAAACTTATTACTAAGATATATTGGCTGTCCATAGGAAAAGTTTCACAGTGCTTATGAGTATTTATTTTACAGTAGTTCATTCCACAACAAGGCATAGTCAAGGGAAAATACTTATCTTGTAAGAGATAACACCTGTCTCAATTTATTATCAAGTTCAGTGGAACCAGTTCTAAGAAAGAACTTGTACTGGCAGTTTGGATGTGTTAACCTGACATGAGACAGAAATACTGGAGCTCATTATGGACAAGCTGGTTTGCCTTTTTAGAGTAGGTAATATAACATCCACAGGGATAAGAATTATTTCTTGAGAGCTCTGATGAGTCCATGCTGAGCCCAGAACTAATTTGGCTCTGCTACATCTCTTTCCTTAGGCATCGGAAGATTTGGAAGCTTTTCCTTGAGGCAGGTTCAGGCACCACACTAGTTTGCTGTGCTCAGGAGAATATGCATACTCTTTAGTTGCGTTGCAGTTTTAAGGTTGTTTTTCCCATTTATAAGTGAATTCATGCAGACCTACCAATAACCCTGGTCTGTGATCTCGATCTTACATAGAGATGTGGTAACCATTTCTAAAACAACTGCATTCTCAGAAACACACATAATACAGACACCTTGAATAACACTAAGGTACTTATGGCTAATTAGAAGCAAAGTAGCATGAAAGTTCTTCTTTAATTACTCAGTGTTCTGTAATTCATGCTTTAGATAAAATTATTTTAAAATATGCTTTTGTAGAAACTTTATTGCCATTGATTCACAGTTTATGCCTGGGTGGCATGCCTTAAATATTTAATCTAGGATGTATTGTAGCCTGGAAAAAAAATAGAAAAGTATGAATCGAGCAAAACACAGTTTTTCAATAATCAAAATTTAACATTTCCTACTCTAAGCCACTTCCTAGCATTTCTGGGAGATTAAAAACAAAGGAATTCTCCATGCAAGACAGAGTCTGTGGTTTCTTCACTCAATGGGAAAACTCAAATTAAGGGTTGCCACAGCAATGTCACACTAACAAGTGAAACCCAGAGGATGGACTAGCAATGCCTTATGTGAGTTACCACTTTGCAAAATACACCTAAGTACTAACACCAAAAAAGTAAAACCATGCAGACTTACGAACCAGTCATTGCAAGCCACCTGCAAAGCAAAACTTGACCTAATCTCTGTCAGCAAATCAGGAGAGTATGGACTGGAGTGGCAATTGAATCCATTCCAAAAGATCTGGAAGTCCAGGGGCTAGCACTTCTCCTGTGACAGTGAGATCTTGCTTTAAAGATCATCTGTGAGTAGGGAAGAAAGGAGATTTGAGCTTAGGTTTACAGGAAATTGCCTTAACTTCTAGGCCACATCTCAAAATTTGGTTTATAAAACCTGACTCTTCACATGAAACTATTTGCACTTTGCAAACAAATTTGAGCAAAGTCTCCAGAGAACTAAAATACCTTTAATTGATAAATGGATTAATTTATATGAAAAAGTCAATTACTAGTGCAATTCAGTAGAATATAATTTAACACAAGATACCTGAGAGCTCAATGCTTAATCTGAAGCAATCCCCCTCTAGGGTTACTGGTGAGAGCATTCATTTAAAAGGGCAATTTTTTCCTGTCCAGCCTACATACCTGTTGTACAACGCTGTGAATATACCTTGTTCTTTTCAAATAGCAGAGAGTCACTCAGACATATCTCCTGTTGGGGACTGACAATAGGGAAGAAAAAAATATCACACAACGATTCCTATCATTGCCTGCTTTTCCTGCTAGAACCAGTAGTTTATTTGTCATTCAGCCTCCTTCTCCACCTGCAGAGCTGCAATTCTTGGACTCATAGGAATATGAAGGAACAAGATGATCAGAACCAGGAACAACTGAGCCTGAGCCACCTTCATATGGAGAGGGAAGAGAATGGAAGCAGCCATCTGCAAACCTGCCCTGATCTCTCAAGAGATATTATGGCTTGCCTGGAGTTCCCCAGGCTGTCAATTCTTGCTGCTCATCCATGAGATTGCCACCAATGACACAGGTATGACCTCGAGAATATCAAGAGTGACCACTGACCTCTGGAGTTGAGGGCAAGGCATCTCCAGTTTTTCTGAGCCGCTGTACATTCTTGCTCTCACACACCTGCTGTGTTAGTAGGGTGAACAAGTCCCTTCAACATTCTCATCTGAATTTGGCAAGTATTTGTTTCAGTTTCTGATAGATTGCAAGGGAAAGGCTATTTCTGACAAACAGCTGGAGTTTGCACTGCAATTGGCTGTTCTGGTGGAGCTTTCAGGTGGGGCAATCATCCTGGATTTAAATAGATTTTGAAGACTCTCTGCTACAGGTCAGTCCAAAAGTTCAAATAAAGACCTTTAAAAATGCTTTCTACAACTTCCCTCCAACTGCTAAGTCCGTATATCTGTTTGAAAGACGGAGGGCAATGGACACAATGATTTTTACGTGATCAGCAGGATTAAGATTTGTCTGTATGCTCTTTCCTATCAAATTAAGTGCAAAAATGTGATAAGGTTACTGTATATTATTCCCATCAACATAATTCTTAATAGGAAGGATTTCACTCATTATTTGTAGATTGCTGCTTTACAATTATATCTTAATTGACTTGATCACCAACTTGAACACTTAATATTACAGTATCATTAGCCCATTTATTATTCCTCTAAATCATACAATTAATTACAGCAATTAAATTGGTTGCCTTTTAAACACTTGGTTTGGTGATCCTTAATTAGACATCTATGAGCTGAATTACACAGAAAAGGTGCTAAATGTTACAACTGTAGTGAAGAGGGTTATTTGCCATATTATACAGGACTGATTTAGATAAATGTCATATGTGTTAAAACATGCTGGCTCCTTGATACTCTCTGGTTACCTAGTGATTCTGGGACTACATTCTAAATAGCATGGTAGGAAGATTCATCTTTTTAAAAACCCATTAGAGGCTACATCTAAAAGGACCATAAACATAATGAAGCAATTCAAATCTAGAGTTTAACTTGCAATACAGTAAATGCTTGGCGGTTTTTTTCCTGTCTTTCATTTTCACAGAAGAGAAAATCCTGGATTCATGTTTACAAGATACATGTGGATCTTTACACCCTGCTTGCATCTTCCCAGCTCTTAGTTTCCAAGCATACTATTCTTCTGTTATAAGAAATTACATTTCTAGTGTGCTACGCAAGAATTTTTGCTTTAAATACATAGAAGAAAACCACACAGGGGATAGTAGGAACCTTTCTGTTTCCACAAATATACCAGTTCAGTATTTCCTCTCCATAAGGCCAAATTCAAGGTACAGAGAATGAAGCAGGAAACATAATTATGCTTCTATATAAATTCATTATTTGTTTAAATTTGTCTTAAACTCTGAGTACAGCTATAACCCCCTAATCTCTAAGAAAACAGTAGAACTGCAAAAATTGAGGGAAGAATGACCAAAGATCTGTACCTTTGTTTACTCCCATATGAGGATGAAATGAGTCACTAAGGATCTCCAGTCTGGAAAAGAGATGATCAAGAGGAGATATACTACAGATCTATAAAATCCTGAAAAGCAAAAAGAGGATGAATAAAAATTCATTATTCATTTTGCCTTCTAATACAAGAAGAATAGTAGGACCTATTAGTCAAAGTTAGTTGAAGCAAGATGCAAAACCAAATAACCAAGCAAGACAGAAGTCAGGATGCATCACAGACTCCTTACTTTGTCCAAACAGATTGCTTCAAGGAGGACAGGGACATAAGGCATTCAAAACATATTACAGCATTTCTTAGCAAAAATGTTTGGTTTTGTTTACTTGTTCGGTTTTTGGTTTTGTTTTGTCTTTGTCCTTTTTTTTTGTTTAGATTGTGTGTGAAAACAGGTTTTGTGGAAAAAAATATTTTTAAAATTGTCCATTAAAAACATTTAGCTTTCTACACTGCATAGTAACAGATTCCTCCTCCAACTGCTTCTCCAGTTTCCTCCAAAGCATTTTTTTTCATTGTATTCATTGGCAAGGGGTTCCATATGTCTGCTGCCCTTTCATGAATAACCATTTCCTCTGGCTTGTTTTGCATCTTGCTTTAACTAACCAGTCAGAAGAAGGACAAAGAAAAAAACCCTTCTGCTGAAAGTTTACCTATTGCAGAAAAAATTATTAAGAATATTCCCATTCGTTAATCAGAATCCATGTTTTATGATATTTTGCTGCAAATTCAGCATTTCCTAAATTCTGAAATGCTGAATAACATGATAGTCAAGAGATATATGGTCAACCACAAGCTAAGACACAGTTTTGTTTTTTTGATTTCCATATTATCTTGAATGGTCTACATAATGTAATGTTGCACCTCTCCTTACATGGAGTAGGGATAATATTTCACTATTTCCCATGGATATGAAAGAACAAAAATCCTTAATGAATAAGAAGTCTCCAGGTCTTATGCTGATGGCTTAGCAGGATAACACAGTATTTTGGCTGTGTTCTCTTAATGAAGCCATTAACAATTCAAAAAAGTCAATGATTAAGGAATTAATAGAACTAATGGTGGTAAATTTCAGAAAATCTTTGATAACATTCTCAAACTGCAAAATGAAGAGTATCAAATCATTAACAGGGGAGTTAATTAGAAATGATGCAATAATACAGGGAACATGATAGGTGAGATCATTATATGGAGTCTAGTCATATAAAGGTTCTCAAAATCAGGTTAATCATTTTACTATTGAATGAGAAAAGGAAAAAAAACCTGCTTCATTAATTTTCTTAACTAAGACTTATCCAGTAGTACAACAAAAGCTGATGGATCACAACAGTGATATCTAAGACCAGGAAGATTTCCAAGCACCTCAGGGTAATTCAAGCTGTATCTCAACTAATGACACATTTCCACCTCTTTTTGCCCCAACACCTTGTAACCATCTTCTACAGCTTGGGATGGTATTCCTACTGATGTCCCTACTGTGTTGTTTCAGAAAAGTCTTTCTCAGATTATATTTCAACATAATTTCCCATCATTTGCTTTTTTCCATTGTCTATAATTTCTTTTTTTTATATGAATGGTCAAAGCAAACTTCAAAATTCCATTTATCTCTTTTCATTTTGCACTGCAGCCTTTCCACCATGACTTACAGACTATGCTACAGATGAAAAGGGCCTATGAACCAAACCCTGGCCTCAAGGGCAAGCAGTACTAATTATCTTCCATTTACTTTTGGTAACCCTCTTTATAGATGGGTTTTTTTGAAGATGGGGATAGTAAAGATCTCTTACTGGCTGTCCTCCTTCTAACAGTGGAGATATCTTTTCTTCTTAACCTTATTTCTGTTACTTTTAAATAATTTTATCAGAAAAAAAAAGAACAAAGAGTTTTTATGAGCACATTCATTGCAATAAGAGTGCCAACACAAAGTTAGTAAAATATATGCAAGACAAGGTTTATAAAATCTATTTAAAATGAAGAAGATTATTGTAATAGGCTTTTTATGAGTCAACTGTGTACTTATAAAAGCATTGCTTAATTAATTTAAAAGAAGTGAGTAAAGCCATACAGCAGGAAGATTTTAATTCCTTCAACATGGTTTCATGCACATGGAAACTTCTAACTTTTTTTCCTTTCCCTCATAGAAATTTTGGCATAATTTAAACATATGTGTGATTTTACTCAGGTAGCCTGCTATCATTCTAACAGTCATATGAAGAACAGCTCTTCAACATACAAAAAAAGATTGAAAATTTTGAATGCATCAACTTACCTCTCTCCTTATATTTAGACATTTTTTCCAGTTATAAAAAGTTTCTTCAAGCAACATGTCACATGAAACACTTCAGCATGTGTGGATTAATTCAAGAAAATACTAAAATATCAACAGGTTTTGTGCTTTTAAAAATTTCTTTCAGAACCCATAATTTTAACTACCTGCTTCTGAACTACCCTGCTGATGTTTCTACCAGAGGATAATTCTCATCTTCTGGCCTATTTAGATATTGAAATTGCCCTGCAGAAATGTCTTTCTCTCTCTTTTCCAAGCTCCCTAATAAGATATAGGCAATTCTATCCTTGTTTTAGGTACCTTTTTTCATATCTGTTGTCACCTGGAAGGAATAGAAACCTAGAAACCTTTCTTTACCTTGAATATCTCAATAGATTACTTGTTCAGGCATTTGCTTATATTTACCTGGTTTTCTCTAAATCCCAGCTGCAGCTATAACCATGTAAAGGTGTAAACTTCCTTAAACAGTTTCTCTATGCACCGAGATTTTCTGTGCATTGAGATCATTGTAGCATTTCATCTTTCAGTCATCAACATATGGATTAGTAGGGATGAACTGATAAGAGTTCATCCCTAAGAGTGTGCTCCTATTTGAGACCAAAATTAGCATGTGGGCTTATTTCCAGCACACAGCATTTTGACAGTGATCCTGCCATCATTCTGAGCTGCTTTGTATTCTATCTAGGACCAACAGCTGTGTTTATTCATTTGCCTTCAGCTGTTCAGGGGTCACGGTGACACGATGGTATTTCCATCTTTTCATATTGATGCAGAGTTAAGCAACAAAATAAAGGTCTCAAGACCCTCCTTCCTTCAGAGGACTCAAACTTTTGGTGTGCTCTGGAGATGAAGGATAACTTTGAGGCTGCCATTAAAGGGTATGGCCTGAAAAAACATAACCCAAACCTAGGTAATGAGCAAATCCGAAATCTTCTCCCAAGAAACTAAGAATGTGGTGTGCAGTAGTCCAGTGGTGTTCCTGCCACCTGTCCATAGTGTGAACCAGCAGGGACAACTTCTTCATGCAATGTCGTGTCCCTCATCAAAGGCTAATCAGGCTGTCAGTGCTAATACAGAAGCAAAGACCACAAAAATCTAGTCAAACCCATTGCTCATTCATTGTGCAAACATATGGATGGATACCGCAGAATTCCCTAATATATTTAACTTAATCACCATCCCCCCATTCCTGTTTAAAAGTCTCCCACAGGGGTTTCAGTTAATACTTTGTTTCTGGTCTCATTATCTAATCATGTGTATTTTTTATTTCCTACTATGATTCATGGGAAGTATTTATGCTTCAGTTGCTGCATTTTCATGTTCAGTGAATAAAAGCTAGAGTCCTTTGAGTGACCTCATGTCCTCTCTACACTGCCTCCAAGTGATAAAAACAGCTATCACTCTGCTGGACTTGCAGAACAACTGGATGAGATGTTTGCTTTTAGGAGGCTGCTTCTCTTTCACTGACTTTCCCACTCTCCTTCATTTCACAACTTCCACTTTCATACTGGCAGAATAAGACTGGGCTGGTCTCTTGCCTCAGTCAGAAAAGTGGTTATCCCTTTCCAGGAGTGCACAGACATATGACTTCACTGGTGGATAACACAAATGCCTAACTTGAATTTTCCCCTCTCCTTACTTGCAAATCTATTTTCTGTACCTCCTGAACCCTCATAGTGATGAAATAGCTCTCGGTGTTATAATGGTTCAAAAAGAGGCAGAATGGAACCACTAAGCTACTCATTCCAAACTGCTTTCTCTAAGGAAAGACCTGTCCTCCAACTAATTGCAACACAGAACTCCTCTGAACCAGCAGCTCAGGACCCCTCTCGCGGCTTACAGCCACTGCTAGACAGACTGATGCACACAGATTCCTTCCATGCATGCACATAATTTGAAAAATGACTGGCTGAAGGATTCCTCACTCCTGTGTGGAAGAAGTCACAGTGCTATCTTTAGGCTGACTACCAACCTCTGCTCCTCCCCCTCTAACCTATTTTGGTGTTTAGTGGTATGTAAAAATGGAAAATGGACAAGACTAGCATTTTTATTTTTCTCTGAGAACACCTGAACTAGATATCACTCAGTATCTTTGTGTGATCCAACAAAGTAGAAGGAAAAATCAAAAGGAAAAATATGTTGAAAACTCTTCACTTTTTGAAATGTAAAAATTGAGTGGGAAAGAGAGGGACATTAGAGTTTAAGAACCTGTAGACATGGTCTTTGTCATAGCCAAAAATTTGGCTAAGAGCAAAGAAAGATCTTGAAGTGGTGCCAGTGACCAAATAAAAATATAACTTGGAAAAATTTTCAATCTAATGAAAAATATTGAATCAGAGTACCTTTTTTCCCCAGCCCCCTTCCCTCTTCACCCCACAGCTTTGAGTAGGAATGGTTCCACCAGTCTCAGAGATACTTCCTACACAATCCACCAGCTGTGGGAGAATCATTTCCTTCCACGCGGCATTAGGTACAGAAGCTTCTTCACTTTCATTTCTGAATTTCTATGCCAGTGAAAAGCAATGTTTTCTCCCAAGGCTTCACAATCGCCATGGTTCCTCAACAGTGTCTAGGAAAAGAACAAATGAAAACAAGGTAGATGAATAAATATAAATTAATTGAGCAGCTACAAAGGGGTATTAATTGCAGTAAAATTCAAGGTTGACCTCGGGTATCTTTTTCCAGAGTCTTTCCAATATCTTCCACACTGCATCACAGAAAAATCTCACAATACCAACAATCCAATAGGAGGGAAAATAAAAGCCACTTCTGCCCTACCTTCCTGCACAAAGCCCCTGTATCCTTTGAGGAAAATCAGTGCAAAGTAATATCCTTCTTTACTGTCCCAGTAGACAGGCCCTTTAGAATAAAGACTAGGACTTGGTTCTTAAACCTCTTTGTTAGGTTTACTTTGTTGGCAAGTTTCTCACAATAGTTATCTTTTGCAAGGCAAGACAGTCTGTAAGCACAAGATATAAATGGCCATAAGCCCACCTGCCAAGGTAGCAATTTTTGGAAGTTTTTGTTGACAAAGGTTTCAGAGTGTGTTAGAGATTACTCAAATAGCTTTTGGCTGTTTATTTACAATTACAGCTCTCCACTGCCTATTTTTTTCAATAATAGGCTGATCAATAGGGTTTTGTTTACTCAAATATCTGAGGATATCTGAGAGACCATCATCTGTACAGTAAGAAAAATCTATTTGACAGTTCAAAGGAAACTACTGTGCCTGACCATCTGTGGAACTTCATGCCCTCATTTCATTCTCTAACCCTCCATTTCCCCTCCCACATTTTATTTCATCTCTCATTCTGGAGAGTTCTTTGTGATGGATTGACAATGTAACCAAATAATGCCTAGAAAAACAAATTTCCTGTATTGTGGAAGTCCCAGTACACTATTTTAATGTACCAAGCAATAACTAGCATTTGTTATAGCATATAGCATTTGTTTTTAACAATGGAAATTCTACTTTCCATATTTCCCATGATAACGGTTGTATGTTTGTAAGTAATTCAGTGATTTTTCATCCAAAATCTGAAGAATAATATCTAGACTCATACCTAACATATGTGTTTTTGAGAAATTATCCTAATTCCATTAATTCAGCTTCATTGCCAAATTTTGAAACAGAGTACCAGAATTATTGTCATTCTTCATTCTATGCACTCTTGGAAAAAAAGACTGTTTGTGCACTTAAATACTATTGCATAATTTGTTAGAGGAGTTTTACGTGTCCTTTTGAAAGTGTGACTTTTAATTCTGTTGTGCTTTGGAGAAAAATGTCAAGTTTTATTATTCATTTCTTAGTTCGCATAAAGTGCAATACACTGACAAGGAAAGATATACTTTGACTGCACAAAAAAGTGAAATTTCTGAGTAAAACACGGGGACTTTTGCCTAAATGAAGGGGCTGTCAAACTTTAAAGAGCAACAATAACTCATCCACTGAGTGAAAGACACAGACCATCTTATGCAATACTACAGTGAGCATTAAATCACATATACCAGAGGTGCAGATGTTTTTGGTTTTTTTAACTTTAACCTGTCTCTACCAAAATAACCTCTCTAGCATTTTCATTTTACAGAGATGAGCTAATGGTTGCCTACTTGGTTGCACATGCTAAATGCTAAATAAAGTCACCACCAAAGATACAGAGTGAGTGATAAATATTGGAACATTGTTCCTTACAGACACAGTGTGTTCATAAATGGCAAAAATAACTGCCAAGCACTGAAGATCAAAATTACTGGTTTGGGCAAAATAGATGGTACTTTTAGGCTTTTGAAACTCTTAAAAGTAACTGCAGGAGGAATTCAATAAAGGGTAGTTGATGACACACATGCCTGACATAGAAAAACTCCCTCAATCTAGAGGGAATCTATGGAAGTCTAATGCCCTGAAGCATAAAGCCATATTCCTTATACAGTTCTATTAGAGAAGATTCTTATGCCAAAATAGACGTAGTATAAGGAAAAAGTAAAAAATAAAATATGTTCTATAACATCACTTTATTGCCTTGCAGGGGTGTTTACTGAGAGGTGCTGTTGCTCTTGTCTGTAATCTTGTTGGCCACAGCACGCCTTCAACATATTAAAGAGACACAGAAGTTATATGGCAGGATTGAAACCCTCACTTCTATCATTTTGTGCAATGTTCATTTTGAGAGAGATTACTTCTGCCTAGAAGTAGTCCTGAACGCCTGTGTGCCACAATGAAAGGCAAGCAAGAATCCCCAGCAGCCCTTATCCCTCCTTCTGTGGAGGACTCTGCAGCACAAATACAGGGAGACTGAGCAGCAACCCATGTGCACATATCCACATGACCATATAATAAATGCTCATTTATTCCAAAGTGTCTGATAGAGTATTCACTGCATATTTTTGGTTGGCCCTGAGGGCCTAAAAACATGGTACAGGCACAAATCTTGGTCTGTCATTAATTCACACCATGGAGACAATAAAATGGATACTGCAGAAACTCTGTTAAGATGCTGAGGAGAAAAAAAATGTTCTGTCATACAGCACAAGATATCAAAACAAGGTGCATGGCTGTAACCTCGACTTTTTTATGCTTGGTTCCATTCCAGCATGAGTTTTCTCCAGGGCACTGGACTGGATTTGTGTGTAGCTGCTCAAAGCTGTTACATGCAAGCCATTGTTTTAGTACTTCTTCCCATGGGTTGCTCTGTACATGCAGTGATTATTTTACCCTTGCTGTAGCTTAAACATTTTGTTAGGATAATTCTTCAAGCCTTTGAAGGGTATCATCCAGGACATCAGGATTTCTCTATATGTGTCTGCAGGCATAATTATATTTTGATCACAACATAAGGATAAAGGCAAAAAATCTCATTAATACTATTTTTTTTTTTCTGTTCTGTAGGGTGTTTTTCCTTTTTTGTTTTGTGGGGGTTTTTTTCAGAGTGTGGGTCAGAAGCAATACTGGCTTTTTTCTCACTGTTTCCATGTTATTTTCTTAAGAGAATTATTTTATGGCTGCAGAGATTTTGAGAAACAAGAAGCTTATTTTACACAGGCACTCATCACAATTCTTTCATCCTGTCTCCAGCATCTGTCTTTCTGCCCATCTCTTTGACTTTAGGGAGGTACCACAGTCTTGGAGATTGCATCACAGAAATTAAATAATAACACCAATTATACTAATACTACTAATAATAGTTCCTGTTCTGACAGTCTGAATTTTTTTACAATAGGAAGAGTGAGTGTAATGATCCAGAAATATTGAATTTAAAGTGATTCAGATTTGAGCAACTTTCAGTGGATTCAAGGCAAGATTTCAACAAAACTATTGTTGAAGTCGTGACAAAAATGATCTGGTTACAAAATACCAAAAAACCTAAAAGCTGGGACCTACATGCAGACCTGAAAAACAGCAGTTAAGTTTACCTTTCAGATGCATTTAGATTTGAGACAGCTATTGGACACAGGGTCAGGATAACCTAAATTACAAAAGAAAAAGGAGAAAATAAAATCTCAGCAGAACTAGACATTTCATCCTGGCTATGTCTAGTCTGCTGTTAAAATGCTTTGCTGCTACGTGAGAACACTCAAACTCTCATTGAAAACAACAATTTTTGAAGAAACACATTTTGTGAAGCTGCTACAGTGAATTCCTCCAGACCACGTGATATGTCCTTTATGATTCTGTGTCACTAGGCTCAGCTGATTCTGATATTATTGGTTATGGAAATAATCAAACATAGTATTCCTTTAATGATCAATGCCGGGAATAGCCATACAGTAGACATGTGAATGCAGGTAATCTTACTGTCTTTCTCTTTTCTTTAAGTTTCTAAGAAAAGCTTGAAAATATATCCTCAAGATATCTTGTTAACTTAGATGAAAATAATCTAGAAAGAAAAAATAAAATGCTGTAACACATCTAGAAAAAAAATTTGCATTGCAATTTCTATAGCATTCTCAAAATTGGGGTATGCAGGAGGTATCTTACTGTTGATTTTTAAATGGCCAGGAATACTGCAGCTGGAAAAGGAGGCTAAAATCACCTAATAAATTCATGGTGAGTTTGTTACAAGATGAATGGGGCACAAACAAGTCAGTAATACATTCAGGTTGAGAACTTGAAGATATACTCTGCTCAGGAAAAGAGTGAAGCACTGGAACTTTCTTGTCAGAGTATTAGAAGCTAGAGATCAGCTTAAAGCTTCAGCTAGAAGCTTTTGAGGTAGGGTGCAATTAGCTTGTAAATCAAATTCTGCAGCGTGGCCACCTGGGATAACAGCAAGCTGGCTCATGCACAGACCTTTTCCATCTTCCACCTGTGACCTCAAGCTGGTTCCTACCATTCCAGGATTACATCATCTTTTTGGCTACGTGGGGCTCATCACGAAAGGTTTTAGGGTTTTATTAAAAATGGAGAGCGGAATTTGTACATAGAGAATAGGAATTGTTGCATGATTTTGCATCTATTCACAGATGCTTGTGTGTGGGCAGACTGGATTACCATACTGCAACTTTTACAGCATTTGTCTTCCTGAACTTCTTCACTTTTAAACAGTGTTTATATTTACAGTATATTTATTCTAGAATTGTTCAGTTGATTCGTGGGCAGAGGGAAGAAGAGTTAATATTTAGTATACTTGGGCATTTTTTTCAGTTTTCTGTAAAGAACAGGAAATTTTCTTCCTATTACACTAGCAGAGAACTTTGTTTTCAAATTTCCAACAAGGAGCTGTGAGCATTAGGTTCTCCAGGTTTGAGTAAGCACATGGGTTAAGTCTGACTTTGCATGCAAAAGGTGCTGTAGATGTGGACCTTATTCAGCCAGATCTGGTTGCTCTGAATATCCTCTGGCTGAGAATTTTGTGCAAAAAAGGCAGACATGGGGAGTACATGTGTATTAATCACATCTAAATTTAAGCATCTACAAGAGAAAGAGTTGCACAAGACTTCTGCATTCAGTAGGGATAAACCTTGTGTTAAGTAGTGGAGCAAGGAACGTCTATACATCCATCACTATCATTTAGAGACAGGTTACATGCCCTCTTACAGATGTGCAAAAGACATCTGCTTCACACTGGCCTTGCAGTCCTTGCAATAGGACCATGCAAATGGTTAAAAGCCAGTAATATAAACACTAGACAGGTAAAGGAGGTTGTGGGGGGTATTTCTTTGTCTATAGCTCTTTTTCACTTGCCCCATAGAGAGTGAGTACTTCTCTACTGGAGAGAAGTATCTCAGATCTTACAGTGCATCCTGATTAATGCCACCACTTCTCCAAATAAGTGCAAAATAGACAAAAGGATCTAAAAGAAATAGAGAGTAGAAGGAATGCATTACTGTCCAATGCTCTCTCCTGAAAGGAAACTCAGGAATCATATTCAGAACAAAATCACTATGTCCAAGTAAGCCCCACCACATTTTCACCTTCAGAACACCAGTCCCAGAGCCCCACATCCAATTTCCATTGTCTCAAAATGCCCAGGTCCCAGGCTTTCTGGCTTAAAGCTTCCCACACTTCCCAAATCCAACACAGAGCCCCAGTAGTCCTGTCCTCATTTGTCCCAAGATCTCCATCACCAGCTTCAATACTTCCCATTTAACCCTCAGACCCATCCAACTCTAATACCCCCACAGCCCTCTACTCCCTCAGCCTTGACCTAAATCCCTTCTTATACTGAACTCCTGCCCTCTCACCCCAGCTCTGTTTCCCCCCCAGCCCCAGCCCTGCTCACACCTGGGGCTCTGGGGACCCCGGCCAGGCACAGCAGCTGCCAGCACTTCAGACCCAGTGCTGGGAGAACATCTCCTCATTCCTCCTCCTGCTGCCTGCCTCCACTCACCACTGTCCTGCTGTTCTCTGCTGCAGCCTGCCAAGCTCTTGCAAAGCTTCTGCTGGAAATTCCCAAAACCCAGGCATGGGCTGCAGTTGTTCAAAAATCTGCTTAGATGGTGCTCCAAAGACAGAAAAGGAAGACATACCAGGGAAACCCAGGCAGCTGATAGCTCTGCTCCTGCAGGGAGGCAGCTCTGTTTAGTGGCAATAAGGGCTCTTGTTTTAATAATAGAACACAGCACTGAGATTTAATTAGCACTTATAGCAACATATGTCAGATAGCAATAGCTTTCAGTAGGCACTTGTGAGAATTGTCAGGACTGCAGACTTGGTGCCAGGGCAATTCTCTGCTCCTGCTTGCAGTGATCTAAGTCCTATGTAACTTTCATTGTTGATCTTGTTTTTCACTGAGAAAAAGAAAGAAACATCTGGGATGACTGTTTATCTATTCAAACCATACTGTCTGTCAGTGTGCTATCTCTGCCTGTTTTAGGTGACACCTTCTTGCTTTTCACCCCAGTCTTGGCTGTTCAATGATTAGTAAAGAGTAATACTGGTGCTAATAAATTACAGCTCCTGAATTAAGAGTTTATGGCTGACGGTATCAAACTGTTCTGCCTTGCAGCAGAATATGGCATCACATCATTTTTTCATTTGTTCAGATGTATTCACTAGCAGAAAATGTAATTAAATTGAAATATGCCATCTGTGAAACTCCAGATTGGTTTTAAACACCAGTAACATGGATGATGTGAAGCTTATCTGTGCTGTACCATTGATAAGAAAACACTGGGCAAACAACAAATCAGGTCTGATATTCATTGAATCCTAGAATGGTTTGGGTTGGAAGGGACTTAAAGATCATCTGGTTCCAGCCCAAGTGTCACAGGCCAGGGACATCTTCCACTAGAAGGCAGCTTTGTCCTGAACGAGCCACAGGAAAAGCAGTCAGGGGATATTTATTTCTCAAGGTGCATTTCTAACCTGTATCTTCTCTGCTGGGCTACGGCCTACAAAGAAAACATTCACTCAATTATGAATCCTACTTCAGAAGTCACTTCAGCCCCCTGTGAATGCCCTACTAGACAGTGGGAACTCAGTGTGTGAAGGACAGAAAAAAAAAGTGAAAAGTCTTTTGTGTGGCTCATTGAAGTCTGATTCTTATGTCCATGGGTGACTGTCAGACAGAGAAAACCAGACGTCTTTTTGGAGGAATGTGAACCAGTTTGCAGAAAAGTTCTGTCTTCAAACTAGGTGTGTTGATCTTCATGTCTTTTTTTTTTTTTTTTACACAGAAAACTGCAAAACATGTTCAACTTTTATTACTCCTTGGATCCAAGATTCTGATTCAGATCCTACAACTAATTCCATTTTTCTTTCTTGGCTTGTACAAAGCCGAGGAAGAAGCCTTGGAATTTCTATTACAAACACATCTTCAGAAAAAAGAAAACTCTTTTGAAATGTTTTAGAAAGCCACCCTTTTTGTTTTATATCAAACTGTCGTTCTGAACAGAACAAAGTTTCCTTTTTTCCTATTTTCATCTAATTCTAAGACTTGTAAACAGACAGGATCATTGTATGCGCTTCACTTGCAAGATTTTGTTCCCTTCAGAGCACACTCATAAAAGGAGAACTTTTTCCTCCCATTTTAATTTAATTAAAAGCTAAGATATGTTTGAAGCTTTGAGCTGATCCAGGGAGAAGATGAATGATCGTGGCTATGTTAGCACAGCTGTGGGTAGCAAGGTTACAGCCCTTCCCTCAGTGAACAGAAGTACAGGCAACAGGTTAGAAACCTGTGATTCTCACAAAATAGGTTTATTAAAACTAGACAGGAAGGGCAAGATAAATAAGAGTTTGAAGGCAATGAGAGCTTAAAGTATTTCAGTCTCCAGAGGTGAGTGGACTTGAATGGCCTACAATCATGCAGACAAAGGAGAAGGTTGTGATGCCCAGCTAACAGCATTAAGGGAAAAAACACATTACACGGGTTCCTTCATCATTATCTCATGCACCTTTCAAGGTATTCCCCTCTCAGTAGTAATTTATCTCAGAGATTTCTAGAGCAATCCCAAAGCTAGACTGACTCATTCATATCTATTTAAATCTCTTCAGCAAACTGCACAATCTTAGAGGTTCTTCAGAAATTGCAAAATTTTGCTTTATCTATTTATTTACTTCATGTTTATTTACTTTGTGTTTACTTCATGTATCTATTTATTTACTTCATGTTTGGCTTTTTCTTAACAGGATAATGTATCCAGCCCGAGCTCCAAAAAGACTTGTACATCCCTACAGGCAGAATATTTAGGTGTCCTCTTCTTTCCTTTGACCACTCTGGTTCCATCACCTTCTGTGAAACTGTACAACTCTCTGCAAAACTGCATATTTGTCGAGATAGTCACACAGCCTAACTTTGAGCATCCCCTTCAGATAGTTAATTTGGGATCCCAGGCTTACTGTGTAGTGAAGAGAGACAGAGAAGCAATTCAGACCACATCCAGACTCATGTCAGGATATATTCTCAGTTTCTAGTTCTGTTGCAGCATATTTTTCCTGTCAGACCTGACCTTTCGCCTTGAATTTTCTCTTTATAGAAACCAAGGCACCAAAGAGGAGAAATGAAGTAGAACAGGATATTCTTGTATCACCATTTTGGCATTTAGGTCCATCCGTGGTGCACATGGTGTTAGAGAACATTGTCTGATTTCACAGCATAGACTTCCTCTCTAAAATTCCTGTGGAACAGTCTAGTGTCTGCCTCCTAATATTGTTTATCCTGACAGAAACTAAATTATCAATATTATGTAAAGTTTCATGGTAGGTCTGTGTCTTACTATTTATCTTTTCTAATGGAAATATTCATTAACGGTAAAATAAAGATACATTATTTTTATACTTTTTGTAGTCAAAGTAAACATTTGTATAATATGCACAGAACTTGTAATTTACTTCACATCCTTTGGGCACTTGTTCATACCATTAGAAAATATTCAACAGACAGAAGTTCTGCACTTACTACATCTATTAGTGTCTTACAGGTGCTGTGTTCAGCAGCTGTGCTATGTAAATTAGTTTACAAGCATTTAAATTTGATTAATCACTGACATATCTGCTAAGCCAGGCTTTTTCAGCTAATCTGCCATTATCCTCCATAATTTACCTCAATCCTGTTCTTAGCATAGATTTTACCCCCGCTGCACATCAGTTGAACTCTACAAACCATCCTGACTTGCTGCAGTGGTACACACGAATCAGTTTCCAGACTGACACCTGCTTGTCTAAAATAGGCCTGAGCTGAAAAACCTTACTCAAACTATGCAGTCTCTACTTTGCAGTCGATGTTGATTTGTCAAAATTAAGTGCAAAAGGCATCCTGCTTTTCAGTGGGCTGTGATTCACAAAGCATATCCCAGGTTTAAACATCAGAGTACAAAGGTATTCCATTGCCAAGTCTGACCTCTTCTTCAGGAGTGGTTCCCAAAAGGACAAGATTGCTCTCCTTAATGGAGATGACAGTAAAAATGTTAAAAGCCAGAAGAAAGTCTTGCTTTCTCTCAGCTGCTGATATGTTTAAAAAACAGCGTGTAAGTTGAAATTTTATTTCCAAGTATGCAGACAAATCTATCTTGGGGAACTGTTTTCAGCACCTGTAAAGACAGCTGCAAACCTATAGAACTGTGTGACAGTAGAGCCCTGGGCAGAGATGCAAGCACCCTTAATTTTTCAGAGCATTTAACTTCTTTAGAAGTCTCCCCCAGGTCCCCAGATGGTCACAGTTTAATCAGTTTATTAAACACATCCATGCAGCTTGAAGTCAATCTCCTTTTTCCAGTCACCTCAGCAGTAACCATGCAGTTTCAGTTTTCTACAAAGCCTCTGGGGTATCCATGGTGTTCTTTACATGGCTGTCATTCCAACTCCTTTTCTGTCAGCAGCACCTTCACACTGGGAGTGCTATTTATGGAGCTTCCTGAATATTTTATGGGGACCCACACCTCTGTTTTGGCAGCAGAGTTACACCCTGAAAATTAGCACTATCACAGCTGTCTTTACCAATTCAGTATATAATTTGCACAGGTGTTTTCTTTGAAACAACTTGCCTTAAACATCAGATTGCAGCCTATTTGGGTGTACTAAAAAACCCCAGCCTATCAACATTTATGATTTTGAAAGGGAAATTGTTCTCCCGTTCCTTTTTTCTCTTTCTTTTTTCAATCTCAAAGTTATGTTCAACAGGAAAAAGAAAGCATGCAATCGTTCCTTTCATTCTCTTTCCTTATCCATGTGTCCTGGCCCTAGGACACCATGGGATAGGGTTAGATCAGCCACTTTTCAGTCCAACGTTCTGCCTACTTATTTAGTTTGTTTTTCATCAAATTTTCAATTAGGATGTTGTGGGAGGAACTTTTCAAAGGCTTATTAAAGTCAAGGTAGAGAATATCAGCTGCTCTCACCTCATATACCCAGGTCTTCCTCAGAGAAGGTTGTCAGGTTGCTCAGTAATTATTTCCTCTTCATACATATATGTTGATTAGTCCCAATCACATTCTTGTTCTCCATTCTTTTGGAAACAAGAATGGTTCAAAGTTGCTCCAGGAGAGGTTCAGACTTGGTATGAGGAAGCATTTCTTTATCCAGAGGGTGATCAAATAGTGTAACAGGCTTCCCAGAGAGGTGAATGATGCCCCAAACCTGTCCGTGTTTAGAAGGCGCTTGGACAATGCATTTGATAACATGCTTTAACTGGGATTGTCATGAATTGTTCAGGCAGTTGGACTAGATGATCATTGTAGGTACCTTCCAATTGAACTATTCTATTCTATTCTATTCTATTCTATTCTATTCTATTCTATTCTATTCTGTTCCATTCCATTCCATTCCATTCCATTCCATTCCATTCAACTTGCTGCCAGGATTATTTGAACCATCACCTTCCCAGAGACCTAGGTGAGGCTGACCAGCCTGTAGTTCCCTGGATCACCTTTTTTCCGTTGTTGAAAATAGAAGGGACATTTACATTCTTCTAGTCTTACACTGAAAATTCAAGAATTTAAGCTAAAATCATGGGCTTATCTGTAGTGACTAAAGTGCCAGCATGTGTTCAAAGAGAAATCCCTGGCACAGAGATGGAGTGGACAGAGACATCACTACAGCCTCAAGCCATCTGCAGTAATTGTGTGTCAGGGTCCCATTACTATTACTGCTCATCATAAAACATATGGTGAGAGAAAGTCAGGGCCAGGAGATTAAAGTTCAACAGAAAAGGTCTGCAAGGTTAACGCATGATGCCAAAAACTGGCATGTCACCCAGTTCTGCTAATTACTAACCCTGTTAAAATGCTTAACTAAGACTAGATGGAAATGCAAAGCAAATGGAGGCTAGCTTTAGACATCTGTTTTAATTGAAAACAAACAAAAACTACATAGAGCACTTCTGAATCAAAGCTCATAGCTGTCACTGATGATTTCATAGGGAAATCTCATTGAACCTGTGAATGTTAACCCTGCTATCCTCTCTTTCATGCTGGTTGTTCTCTTTGCTCATTTCACTCTCATCCTGCAGAAAATGTAGTCCCTGAATCAACAACATACTCCTGCAATCATGAAAATCTTTATTTATAGCCCAAATGCACACTTAATTATCCTAATTAATTATTTTCTGCAACTATTACAGTGATGACAATTTGGAATGAGAAAAAAACCTTGTTGAAGTATTTCTGGGCATAGAAAACAATTCCAGAAGAATAGAGAACATTCCTCTGGGAACGTTAAACAACACAAATTGTAAAAAGTTTCAGGGTTAACACCATAAACAATCCTCTCCCTCTTAACCTGATTTGCAAAGATTTAAACACCTAAATTTATACAAAAACCTATAAATTTCAAATCTGCTGAATATCTGTTTTCCCTGTTTATATCCAGTGCTAATCTTCTGAAAAAGAGTCTTTTTATAGTAAGTCTTTTAAATTAGAAAGAAGCAGAATATATCTCCCCAGAGATCTGGAGGCAGATATATCTGACAATGTAAAGCGATCCAGTAACATGTTGTTTAACATCATTAAACTCCAAATAAACCACTCCCCTTCCCCCTGCCCCTTCCGGTAAGAGGGACAAAGGTGGACACTGTGGGTTGAGATAAAAATTTACTGAAGGCAGAAAGCAATGGAAAAAGAAACACACAGTAATAGCAGCAATGTTAAAAACCAAAAGTATAGAAAAAGAGAAGGTGCTTTACACACAGGAGGTGTTCACCACTTCAATTTAGTTCTGGGTGGCTGCCAGAACAAGGACAAGATGGCAGCTGTTCCTGCACCCAGTGCCACATGACTTTCCACAAGGACAAGATGGCAGCTGTTCCCACAAACAGCTTTCACCCTCACCAGGCCCAAGACACTGGAAAGCAATGATGGACAAATCCCCAAAAGCTAGATCCTCTGCGTTGGACTGCACTGCTGCTTCGGATGCTGGACTCAATTGCATGCGGCTGCTTCTAGCACCGATGCTTCTGGCTGCTCCACCCAGCTCTTCTCAGGCTCCTTCAGCTCAGCTCCTTTTGGCTCAGCTCTGCTTTGTTCACCTTGGCTCCTGTCAGCTCTCATTGGACTTGGCTGGGCTCAGGCTTACCTCTGCCACTTGGTTCCACACGGCACTTCCCACACTGGTGCTGCTTTTCAGCACCACATTTTGGAGCCACAACTCAGAGGAGCAGGCGAGGGACAGGCAGAGGTGACAGAGGATGCAGTCCATAAGGTTGATCCCAACAACCTTCCCAGACCTGGAGAGAAAGAGGAAAAATGATCCATTTCCAGGGTGTGCTCACCTTTTCTTCCCCCTGGGACCATGCTGCCAGCAAAGATGAAGGTGGTATAGAGCAGCAACCTGGGCACACTCCCATGGCTCTCAGTGTGCTGCTGCTGCATCCCTGCAACCAGGGCATACATGAAGGGTCCTCAGGTATCAACACTTCTGCATGAGGCTGGCAGAAATGACACAGGAGCTAGGAGGGACCTGTGCCCTACTAGACTGACAGTGCAAGCCAAAGAAGAATACACTTTTTCCTCCCAAATGTCAGTAGGGCTGTGGGTGAGCTCAGCCCCAGTTGTCCAGATATGAAAACAACACTGGTTGTCCATGCTCTTCTGTGTTGTAGACACAGTCCACTCCAGAGGACAAGTCATCTTGTTCTATAACAGAGCAAAAAGAGGTGGAAAGAACCAGTGTAAGGAATTTCTTTAGAAAATTGGACCACCAGACTGCATAATTGCTGTTCAGCCAACTAAATATGCTGACATTAGTGCCACTCAAGATTTGATTCTGTTTCCCTAAGAAAAAGTGGTTTTTACAGTTTGAATAACCCCAAGGAATCTTGCATTGGTCTCCACCTGTTTCTTCAGAAGGACATGATCTTCCTTATGCCTCATCTTCCATTTACATGAAGCAGTCTGGTATGTCTCAGATTCTCACAAATGGCACTGGTACCTGTGTTTAAGAAATCAAAGCTAGTCATGTTTAGTGGTGTAATGGAAAAACAATGCTCACCATCAGTGTATACAGAGTTATTCACCCAAACACTGGAAGTCAGCATGATAAATGGAGACAATATATTGCAGAACTTTGAAAGGGTCTCATGCCCTGGGACTCCCAGGTCTAATCAGCTCTCACAGATCAGAAAATTATGCATGACATATTGAGTACTATCCAAGGAGTCAGAAATCTAAGCAGACCCAGAATACAGAAGTCATTACTTCCAAACTTGTTAAAATATGCATCATTATTTGACATGGACCAGGTGCATTACTCGTTAAAGATGTATGCGGAGAAGTTTTGTATTGATTTCAGTTATTGGCCTGACTCAATAAGAGCTATTCCTTCAAATACAAATACTTGTGTTGTACCTTCAAAAGTCCATGAGGCAGCCTGGGAAATATTCCATGCTTTGTGATGATTGCTCTGTCTTTTTGTTGTTTTCCTCTTGTTTTGGAGATCAATATTAGAGATTTGCTCTTATAAGAGTTAAGAGCCTGTTCTTAGTGATTAAGTTATGCCATGATAATCTACCCCCTTGAGCTATTATAAAAGCTGACTTAATATTGTTGTCCTAATGACATTTGAATATGATGCAGCTGTCTGAATCATATTGCTATAACTACCTTTTGATAGCCAGAAAAAAATAAAATTCTAATCGTTCCTCTACAATTCCAAATACTGTGATGAAAAAGCACCTCCGAAACAAGCCCACAACAAATCCAAACAAGCAAACAGATTTTGTTCCTTTGTTCCAAAAGGAACAAAAATTCACAGAAAATTGAGGCTTCTAAAAATATGTTTTTTCTTAAAGCAAATTGAATTGCAATATCCTTTCATCACCATGTTTTTCCTTCTTGAGAAATTTTTTGAATGCAGTGGAATGGCATTGTTAAAAAATTCTCTTCTCCTAATCAAATCCAAATCCAGATCATTAGAGAGAAAAATCACAATTAGTGTCCAAGTCACGATGGGAGCATGCATTCCCAAATCAATATAAAACAAGCCTGGGTACTAAGAGAAACAACTTGAAGAGACTTGTATCCAACTGCTTCTGACTAGGAAAAATAAGCCAAATTGTAAACAGGGGTACCCACCTTGTACACGCTGAGCTGAGACAAGTTTTGTGGAGATACCTGCAGTTGTCCCTGAGGACAGTATCAAGGGCATCTTCATGACTAGAATGAAAGTTGCACACACAAACAACCCAGGCATCCAATCAGACTGCTGTCACAGCTCACAGCCCTGAAATGGTTTGTCTCTGTGTTTTTCGCCTGTTCAAAAGAAATCACACATTATAACATACTCCAAGAGGCTGGCTGGCTGTCAGCACTCCACAAAAAGCCCATGCGGACAGGATGAGAGTGGCAGGTGTAATGTACCATCTGCACAACCATCTGGAGATCACCCTTCCTCAGAGTGCAGGAGTGACACCAGGGCCTCATTTCACTGACGTGAAAGGAAATTTCATAGACTCATAGCATCCTAGACCAGTTTGGGTTGGAAGGCACCTTAAAGATCGTCTAGTTCCATCCCTCACCCTGCTGTGAGCAGGGACACCTTCCACTAGACCAGGTTGCTCAAAGTCCCACCCAACCTGGCCTTGAACACTTCCACGGATGGGGCATTCACAGCTTCCCTGAGCAATGTATTCAAATGCCTCACCACCCTCTGAGTAAAGAATATCTTCCTAATGGCTGATATAAATATGTTCTCTTTCAGTTTAAAGACATTCCTCCTCGTCCTGTCACTACGTGCTGTGGGAATGAGGCCTACAGCTCATATAAGACATGGTATGAGATCATGGTAGAGAGATTTCCATTAAATATGGTGTGCTGCAGGGCTGATAGGTTACATGTTTCTGTTCCATCCTCATGCAAGACCTACAGTCTTCATAATAATCTGCCTCTGTAACTCTCAATATCTCTAATTTACATATAAAGTGACTGCAGCAACAAGTTATTTGACTACAGTCTTGCCTCTACTTCTCCCAAAAGTATAAATTGGTATTTAAAATCCTCCATGGTAGAGGATAAGAATACAACCTTGCAGACAAGTGTATGGGCTTGCTGCACTATACACTCACATTTTCTAGGTCTAGTGTATTTATCACTGGAAATCTCACAAAAATCTGTAGCCTGTTTCTTTAATATGCCACATTATTTGTCAATCTACGATCACAAAAGTTCTTAATGAACTCTCTCTTACTTGTAGTGGCAAACCAGTAAATCACACTATTCATGAATCTGGGATCCTGAATGTGACCAGAATTATTGTGTAACCACACTGTTGATACCTCTTATATCTTACTGAACATGACCAGACTTATAAGGCCAAACTGGTTATAATCAGAAATTAAACTGAGCTGCTGCACCCAGCCCCTTTGCTCTGTGAGGACAAGCTAGAAAGAAATGGGGTTTATTTTCTGCTAAATTTCTATACTTTTAATGCAACACATGCCCTGGTAAAATGTCCCTCTCTAGCTTCCTTGCAACACCCATTAGGCCCCTGGAGGCTGCTATAAGCTCTCCCCAGGGCGTTTTCTTCTCCAGACTGAGCAGCAGAGCTCTCCCAGCCTTCTTCATAGAACAGGTGCTCCAGCCTTCTGATCACCTTGGTTGCCTTTCTCTAAACTCACTCTAAGTCCACATAGTTCTTACCTTAGGGGCTGCAGAGCTGAGCATAGCACTTCAGGTGGAGTCTCACCAGAGTGGAGTAGGGGGGGAGAATCCCCTTCCTTGCCCTGCTGGGGCATTCCATTCCCCTTTTGATGCAGCCCAGGACACGGTTGGTTTTGTGGGCTGCAAGTGCACATTGCTGAGTCATGTTGAGCTTCTTGTCAACCAGCTCCAAGTCATCCTCTGCCCAGCCTGTATTTTTGCTTGGGATTGCTCTGATCCACGTGCAGGAGCTTGAACTTGGCCTTCTTGAACTTCATGAGTTTTGTACAGACCCACCTCTCAAACCTGTCCAGGTCCCCCTGGATGACATCCCTTCCCTCCAACATCTCAACCTGACTACATGGCTTGGTGTCATTGGAAAACTGGCTGAGGGTGCACTTGATCCCGCTGTCTATGTTGCCAACAAGATGTTAAAAAGTGCCAGTCCCAATACTGACCCCTAAGGAAGGCCAGTTGTCACTGGTCTCTGCTTGGATAGCGAGTCTTTGACTACAATTCTGGAGTGGGACCATCCTGCCAATTGATTATTCACTGTGTGGCCCATCCATCAAAGTTATCCCTCTTCAGTTTAGAGAGAAGGATGTCATGAAGAACAATGAAGGACAACGTCAAAACTTTAAACACTTTATCAAACTCTCTGTCCACCTCCACCCCATGAAGATATCATTAATGGAAGCAGAATCAGAGTCCTGACGTAGGCTAGAGAGGAAGATGCTCAGCACTTGGCTGATTTTTACTTTTTCCTTCTAGACGCTATGATGTAGCAGCAAAGAAATAAAAGCTGGCTGACAAAAGTTTACCAAGCCTATTAATAAATAATTAAGTTTACCAAGCCTATTAATAAATATGTAGTATAACCAGGCAAGGTGTCTGGAAAATATACCTATCTTTATAATGCAAAGCATATAGACATAGTAGTCCCTTATTTCTAGAAATCCTTTTCTTGTGAAGGCAGTTTCCAGAATATCATCCTTCATTAGAGCCAGAACAGCCCCAAACTTCTTTGTTTCTATTCTGATCTATATTTGATGGGCAATAACTAATATGGGCTCACAGGACACAGTGATATTAAAAACAAGGAGAAACTAACAGAAATTAACTCCGATGCTCAAACAAGAATAGCAGTATTTTAGGAACATGGTTTTATTTCCTGTCTATAATATAGCCCAGTTTAGGATTGCTTTCTTCTGTATTCAGATCCTTTTTAAATTTCTCTGTGATACCAATAGAGGAAGCAAACATAATTTTAAAAAATCTTGCTTACAAAACCAACCAAAAAAAAAAAGGTAAAAATTTACAATTAATGTAAAATCTGAAATTTATAAAAAATAGTAAAAAAATCCAAAGGTTCTGATTCCATTTGTTCTTTCATGTCACATGCCTCTTCAATGAAGTCACCTTATGGCAGTGATCCTGCCTTTAATCCACAAATGGGCACAGTGTTCCTGGTTATGCCAGTTGAATATAGGTGACCTTAAGCATTCAACTATAATCAATTCAACAATTCAATCAATAAATATTTAAATATTTAAACCAGGAAAGTAAACCTTAAAAGCAAACTGTATCTAGAGAAACACATTTCCATAAATACCTTTGCCTTGTAGAAAATTCCCAGAATGTATCTTTAATCAGATCCAAAAAACCACCAATATATCTTCCTTTCCTTTATACTGTGGCTATTGTGGCAGGTGAATCCCACAGGGCATTCCAGAGACTCACTAAAAATTAAAGTGATAGGCATGTATAAATCTAAAAATTTGGCTTCAAGTTAAAACAAGTTTTATTAAAGCTTTGTTCCTCAAGAGAGAGTATCATTTTCATGATACTGTTCATCCCACCTCTCAGGAGTCATCTGTCACAGGATGACTTCTTTTCAGGAAAGGTTCTCTCATTGCACCCACTAGTGACTTCAAAGGAATAGTAGATAACCAGTTAAGGGCAGGTGCCTTATTTCTGAATAAACCAAGCTGAGTGACATGATTCTCTAGTTACTAGTCAAAATACATTTTTCTAGGGAGCTCAGTAATTACTTTCAATTTTCCTCTTTTTTAAGTATAGAGAGAGAAGTAATTCCTCACCCATCAAATATGTATATGTCAGACAGTAAACACATAATTGATGCAATCTTCCCCCTCCAGGTTGATATTCAAAACCATCCTCAATTTTCTGAACCACTTAGTTGCATCAAATAGCTTTACAGGTCTCTTTATACTCACCTCAGTTCATATACAATTACTTTTGCACATGGGACCAGTCTCACAATTTTAAAGAACATTGAGTATTCCTCTAATAACCTAGAATATTCTTTTCTCCCTTAGTTAGCTGCTCCATTGTTTCACAAAATATTTTAAAATCTGAAACTATGGAAGCTAATTCCCCATGTAAAGGCACTTTATTGATCATAAAGACCTTGGCAAATGACAACTACAAAATCCTTCTTACCTGTGCTAATCCATATTGCCAAATCTGAATGTTGGCTGCTTTATTCCACATTTTATTACATGGTCAAAAAAAACCCCTTTTTTTCTCATTATAACTGCAAGTACATTAAGGGGTTTTGTGCACTGGCCAAAGATCACACCTCATCATATGGGTCTTTCTAATAGCTATACAAGTAGAAGGTTGCAATGCAGGCACATACATGAAGAGGCAAAGGATAAAGGACAAATGTTTTACTAAAAAACCTAATGTTCAGATGGTAAGCATCCTTACCTCCCATTAATAAAGAGATCTGGCCAATTTATACAATGCATTGGTTGCAGCAAAGTGTATTTGCTTAACTTAATCATTTGGTTTAATCCCACTGAAAACAGTAAGAGTTAAAAAGGTACTTAAAAAAATTATTTAGAAAGACTGGATCACTCATATACTTTAAGGCTTTATTTAAGGCTTTATTGTATCAGAACTTTTGACCACTGCAGAACTTCCAATTTCATCTACCGCATATCTGGATCCAACATTAAAACTCTCTGGATAAATATCCACACAAGGTAACAAAGTATATTAATACTTCATCCAGAGGGTAGGTGACACTAGTTTTGTTTCAAAGGGCAATCCTTGTACTTCTTCCAAAAGTCTGATCACAACAGCTTGTGATACTGACTCCAGGAAATTAAAACCTATCAATTTCCTGTCTGGTTACATGAAAACCATCACACACACACACAGACAAACACACACACACACACACACATGCACACACTAATTGGTTGATCCATATGCAAATGTTACAATAGGGATTATGGCTCTGGAAAGTTAACAGCTTAATCAGTGTATCAGAAGTGCATCAGTTTTCTCAAAAATGCATTTTCAGGATATTATAATTTTATTACCAGACTGATAAATCAACTTTATCCTCTGAGCTCAGATTGAACTTTAAGAGGGGGGAAGTACAGGAGCAGGGGAATAAATATAATTTTTCAGTACACAGGAGATATCAAGGACTGTGCCATGGCTCCCCTTGAAATAAATTGTATTTTTTCTTTTTCCCACTTTTGGCATTTCCATGTGCCTGTCTGTTTTTAACATCTTTTTCAGCCTCAATAAATTTTTTGAAACAAGTCTCTGTCATACATTCAGTGAGTCACAGTTGAAAAATAAAAGTGATCCCTCAGTGGGATAAATACACTCGAACTGGAGAACAGGGAAAAAATTTATTGTTTTTTAAAATTGATGGTGATACACTTTAAGAGTTTTTTTCCAACCTTGTTTTGTTTTGAAACTGTCAGAGAATGTTCACTGAATGCTTTGTAAGCAAAATAACTCTTTCCTAAGGCTATACAAACAGTACTTTAAAAAAGACACACTTTCCTAACACTGATTAAAAGAATTTGTGAACTCCGGGGAATCGTTAGTTCAGATCAAGCCCTTAGGCCACATTTACACCTTAGGAAGTATAAATTGTTTGTTGTGCTGATTGCCTGAGCCACCTCCTGACCAGGACAGACACGCAAGGTCAGACAGAAATGGTGTTATCTGCTTATGGAGACAAACACAGAGCTCAGGCATGAACATCTATTGTACACACAATTTTCTTTGTCCTGTTCATATTAATTCCTTGCAGTCCCTCAGAGTATCTGAATAAACCTCTCTTCATATGAACTCACACTATTTTATTTTTGTTCACCTTTACTGGAATTTGAGAAGACAGCATGTGAACTACACAGATAGCCATGACCATTTCATCTTTGAAAACCTGGTGTAGAACTATTTGAACTGAAGAAAGTCAATGACAAAACAGACTTGAGAATTTGTCTGAGGGGAATGTTGAGGAACTCCTTCAAACATGTCAGGTGAGGCTGGACCTTGGCACATAACACAGTCCCTCTGAAAACCCAGGGTGGCATGACTATTTGCTCAATACTCTGATTAGCTTCAATGGAAAATCTGTTTAAGCAGATGTTTGGTAGCATTATATCACAGCTTAACCCCAGCTGGCAACAGAGCCCAACAAAGCTGCTCACTCACTTACCCCCTGCCCATCCCAGTGGAATAGGGGAGAGAATTGAAAAGCTAAAATGAGAAAATTCATTGGATTCAGATAAAAACAGATTAATGGATGAAGCAAAAGCCACACACACACACACAAGCAGAGCAGAATAAAGAATTCTTTCCTGTGGGCAGGCAGGTATTGAGATGTCTCTAGGACAGCAGGGCTTCAGTGACTTGGGAAGAGAAACACCATCACTCTGAATGTCCCCCCTTGGTTCTTCTTCACCCCACTCTATTTACTGAGCATGATGCCATATGGTATGAAAAAACCTTGGATCAGTTGGAGTCAGCTGTCCCAGTTATGTCCCCTCCCAACTCCTTGTGCACCCCCACCCTCCTTTCTGGGGTGGTGTGAGGAGCAGAAAAGGCCCTGGCCCTGTGTAAGTCCTGCTAAGCAGAACGTAAAGCATCCCTGTGTTATCAACCCTGTTTCCAGCACAAATGCAAAACACAGACCTGCACCAGCAACTACAAAGGACATTGACAGTACCCCAGCCAAAACCAGCACAGGTCAACTCTTAGTACAGAATTTAATCAGTAGTAATTTTGTGTCAAACCAGACATGGTTTGATGATTTGTATTGCAGAGTTGAGCCAGTGAAAACATGACCCAAGTCTCTCTTTTTTCTCCCGTACTTCTACTCTCCTTTGTTTGCAGATGGTTTTTTTAGCATATTAGCCATAGGTAACAGTAAGCTGGTCTTGTTCATAGCTGCTTTTCTGTTTTATTCACTGTAAATACTAGGTCTTATTTTTTGTTTCATCCCTCAGCGCTCCCCACATATTTAACTGCTCCAGTACTTTCTAGAGTTGCTCCCTCTGTTGCAACTTTGCACCAGTTTACTTTTCCTTCCTTTTCTTTTCCTAATCTGGGAAAAAGATTTTAAAATACAGCTATTTTAGAAAACAGTACTTTCTCTTAAGTTCTCAATATACCACAACAGACCTTTAAGGGATCACTGTCCAAAGCACATGAAGTAACACAGTCAGTAGTAACATATACTACATGAAAGGCCAGAATCTCCCATTGTACACCCTTTGTAGCATTGCCAAGATAGTTTTGCAAAACAGTGAATTTGAAACAAAAAAATATTTCTATGTGTCTTTATTTATTATGAAATAAAGGGTAGATTTTCATAACAGTACTTCCTACAGAGATTGAATACAACAAAATCAACAGGATAACTACTTTTAAAACTGATATGATAATAATATTTTATATCTCTCATTAAAATATCGTAACCTGTTAAGAAACTCCCAGTCACTCTAGATGTCATATTGTCTCTCTCTTCACTTGTGTAGTCATTATTGCATAATGAATCCATTCCAGCTGGAGTTCCTAATGTAACTATCTCTCCTTAATAAGGCCAACTCTGATAATTCAGCTTCAATGGGTCAGATACATTTATTTACTTTTTGCAGATGCTAAAAAGGTTTTGGCAGAAACCTTTTGCTCAAGTACAGCCAAATTTACATTCCTGGTATTTCTGACCTAGATTTGAGCCAAGACTGAGAAGATATTTGAATTCTCATCTTGGAAACAATTAATCTCATGGAATTCTAAAGATGAGATTCAACAGTGGGTATACACAGTTGACTTCAGTTGTCTAAATCATTTTATTCTTTATGCCACCAATATAGACACCTACACTTGATCAGATAGATCAGTCACTTCCTAGACTCAATTGATTGTATTGATAAGAGATGCAAAACAACTGCCTAAACATATGTTTGTAGCACTATTTAACCATCCACAGAGACTTACCAGCATCTTACAATGCTGGCAGCTATGACACAAGATCTATGGGAGCCATCTGTCATCATGGAGTAAAACACAAGGGCCAGCTGATACCCTTAGGTATTCTGTGCCTATGTGCAGACAACTGAAGATTCCACTAACCATACCCACTGGAGAGTTTAAATAAGTGTACATCCCTGCATATGGAACATTTGGATTAAAGTTTCTTAATCTCATGCTGAAAGCTAACTTTTTTATCTCCAGCTTAGAATGAGATGTCCAGAACTGGTGTTTTGCATTGCTCAGATTGCTACCTGTCATGATACAGAGGTAGGAATGCTGAGGCTGAGGTCACGTTACCACTAACTCAAAGTTTGCACTAGGCATTCGAGCTCACTCTTGCAAAATATCAGAAATATATCCTGATTTTCTCCAGATCTTTTTATTCTGGCCTCAGTATTGAACTGCTCAGTGCTTTTCTGGCCATAGCAGAGCATAATAAAAACCACAGATGGTTTTAGACTTCTCTCCAGCACACATAAAAATTAACTCACAGACTTAAGGATAAAGGCAAAATATTTAATATGCATCTCTTCCTGCTTCCCTGCCCTCCTAATTCACTGCTGGAATGGTCCTCCAACAGGAGGAAGAGCAAGCCCAAGAAGGCACTGGGGTACTGGGTACAGAGGTGGCAGAGCCACAACCATCTTTTATCTCAGCTAGGAGGCTTGGTCAGTCTTTCAGCCTTCAGAGCTGATGTCATGTGGAGGTGCCACCAATTTAAATGCTACATGTTTTCTTCTTCCCTAAGAAAATGATTGAACTATCTGCACTAAAATCTGGAAGAGAGACAGATATTGCACTGTGCACTACTCATTCTTCTAAATCTTCCTTGTGAACCTCTTTATAGCCCTCTAAAAATGTTTTCTCTCAAAAAAATCTTATGATTTTTTGCATATGTTTTCCAAAAATATTAGCTAAGGATGAGGGGGATGGAATCTTTTATCTATTCAAATTCCAACCCTTTCACTGAAATATGAATAACTTGTGTCACTGTTTAGCCATTGTCTCTTTACTCAGAAATGTTTTCAAAGACCATGAGTTCTTCTGAAGCAGTTTCTCACTTTGAATGCAAGCCTCTTCTTTATCATATGAAACATTTCTGTTTAATGAAATAGTGCTTAATCCTCCAACTCCTATCAAAATTTCCAGCATGTTTTCTACAGACAAATCATATAAGCCTAGGAGCTCCTCAGCATCTGGAGCTAATCTTAGAGATGTCTAATGTCTGGAGTCTGTCTGAAGCATGGACACAAAACCATGTTCCCTGATGGGGAATCTGTTTGACCCTTTTGATTGTCTGCTCTGTATCCTCAGTCTTCAGCACGGCGCTTTTAACATAACAGGTGCACTACAGCTCCTGTGAAACAAACTTGAGCCTCAATCTAAGGGAAAGGAAAAACTTTAAGGATAGTGAGTCTGGGCATTACGTGCTTTTTCCTGGGAAGTGATTTGAGCACATGTTATGTCAATTTAATATTGAGCATGAGCCACCAAGGAACTGTGAAAATCCCAACTGTATTAAAGAGGAAGCACTGTGTAGGGAGAAGATATGATTTTGGCCTGTCCAAGGTTTGCATGCGACTGCAGTGTATCAAGATTCAATGAGTTGTTCTACCTAGGTGTTGTCTGACAAATACTAAGTTAACATTCTGAAAATTCGCTAGGTACATAGCACTTCTTTGGTCATTATTATTTACATTGCAGGTTTATGTAGAAGGCTCTCTGAATTATATCCATTATCTGTGCTATTGTACATCAGAATCAGGCCTTCAGAACAATCTATTCTGCGACTTCAAGGAGTACTCAGTTTTAGTTAAAAAGTTCTTCCCTTTTAAAATAAAAGATTGATTTCAGCATTCACCTCAGTGTTACCTTCAGCATTGATCTCAGTATTGCCTTGAGAATGGCGTATTGTGACTTTGGAAATCCCAGCCTTTGATGATTTTACTGTATGGTTTTTATTTATAAGATACTGATGCAAAGAAATAATGTTGAACAACAATCCTTTGTACTATTGAAATGTGAACACAAAGATACTCACTGACCTGAGGAATTTGAACTTCAAATATAAAAGAGAAGAGAGTAGGTGGATACAAGTAAACTGGCAAGGCTGATGACTGAGTAGGATTTCTTATTCACCTGTCCAAGTCCTTACAAAAGAACTGCAATTATTCCAAATAAAAAGCTTATAACATCTTTGCTTAATATTATTTTAATTCATTCTCATAATTTTAAGCTGTGATCAATAAACATTTTATTATGTTTCCTTTATGATATTTCAGGATTCTGAAAAACTTATTTCTTTCTCCTGTGTTGTTGCAAACTTTTGTAACAAACTATTCACACGTGTCTTTGTTTCCATGTTTGTTAGATAGCTAATGTTTATGAACAACATAGTTTTTCTCTGAAAGGTCGATGTCTCCCATCACCAATTTATCCCATTTCATTGGTTTGCACGGCAGGATTTTGAGAGCACAGGGGCTACAAGAGAGGCTTTTGTGAGAAGCTGCTGAAAGCTTCCCACATCAACAAATCCAGTGCCAGCCAGATCCAAGATGGATCTGATGCTGGATATGTCGAAGCCCATCAGGGATGTGGTGATGCCACTGGGTGCCACTGGGATAAAGTATATAAGAAGGGTGAAAAAGAACCTGCACAACTGAAGCCAGCCTGTATAAGTGTCAGGAACAGCCCTGCAGACATCAAGGTCAGTGCAGAAGGAGGGGAAGAGGTGGCATCTGGATCCAGATGCCAGAGCAGAGATTTCCCCTGCAGCCCATGGTGCAGACCACAAGCAGCTGTACCCCTACAGCCCAAGGAGCACCTCTGGGGAGCAGAGATCCACCTGCAGCTCCTGGAGGATCCCAGCCAGAGCAAAGGGATGTCTGAAGGAGGCTGTGACCCCATTGAAAGCCCACTCTGGAGCAGGCTTCTTGCATCTGCAGCACCATGGAGAGAGGAGGTCATGCCAAAGCAGGTTTGCTGGCAGGACTTTTTTAAGCCCTGGAGCAGCCCATTCCTGAAGGACAGCAACCTGTGGGAAGGTCCCATGCTGGACCACTTAGTGGAAGAACTGCAGCCCATGAGAAGGACTCAGACTGGAAAAGTTTATGGAGAACTGTCTATAGGGAGAAGGACCCCATTGGAACAGGGGAAGAGTAGGAGTTATCCCTCTGTGGAAAGAGCAAGAGAGACATGTGATGACCTGGCCACAACCCCTCTTCCCTGTCACCCTGCACACTGGGAAGTTAACACTCAAAGAGGGGAGGGGGCTTGTGGGGGCAGAGGTATTTTAAGGTTGAGTTTTATTTCTCATTACTGTATTCTGATTTAAATGGTAATAAATTAATTTTCTGCAAATTGAGTTTATTTTGCCCATGATGGTATTTGGCGAGTGATCTCTTCCTGTCCTTATCTCAACCCACAAGCCTTTCATTGTATTATCTCCCCTTTGTCCAGTTAAGGAGATGAATGATAGAGCAGCTTTGGTGGGCATCAGCATTCAGCCAGGGCCAGCTCATCACATCAGTAAGTCAGAAGTTCCCTCCATGCATTATAAGTTTACCAAAGTTATTTTTTGTTTACATTACTACCCTTTCTACTGATTTTTTTCCCCTCTATGGCTATTTCATGGTCTAGTTGTTCTTTCTTCCTGCAGGATAGTCTGGTGCATAACCGTGTTATTTTCTGAACAAGCTCCTACCTTTTAACAGCCGCTGTCTGTTCATTCCCAAGACTGAGCAGTTCAACTGTGCAGCATTGTGCTCATAATAAGGGTAACAAGACTTGAGTGACATGTTTCTAAAAACAAACAAGCAAACACTCTGAAACACTTATAAAAAACTTCGTTATACGCAATACAAAATTGAGTTATTTTCTCTTAGAACTGAGGAACAATCACCTTATGTGAGTTTTCCTTTATTTCTTTTTCTCTCCAGTTGAAAAAGCAAAAAAGAGAGCAGAGGAAACAAACTCCCACCAACACAAATCCTTTAATTATGAAAACAACATCACTGACTAACATTGACTTACGCAGTAATATTCTGCTAAAAGAAAAAAAAAATCATTACAAAGTTCATTTTTAGCTTTTCCTCATATACTCTTTTAGTGCTTGAGGAAAACATGGCATGCATGTGGGGCCCAGAGGAGACACATGGCCAAGTGGTATGTAACAACTCCTTAACAGCAGAACCAGTCTGTCTGCCCTGTAGGACTAAGACAAAACTGTGTGGATCTGAGCCAGTCCATGGCTGCTGACATGCAGAATAGGGTTTAGTCCTTGTGTCTTTCTTATTTAGCTTCTTAGGGATTGGCCATGGCACTTCCAGTTCTCAGAGCTCCCTCCTCTCTCAACAGACAAAAACTCAGTAAATGGCCAAACTCCAAAACAAGATGATTTTAATGATCTATTCTTGTAATGATCTCTTGCTGATACCTTTGTAATGATCACCTCATCCATCAAGATGAAAAATCATTCTGTAAGTAGAAATATTGAAAAACTAAAAATTAGGCAGTTTGCTATTTCCTGCCTCTGTGTAAGTCTAAATTCTGATGGACCCTGGTAACAAAACTGTGCTACAAGAAGCTCCTTTCACTTCAAAATATTAACAATGGAAAGGAAGTCTGTATTTTTACTTACTTTTTTAGTAAGGATAAAGTTAGTAGGGATAAAATGCCAGCAGTCTCTTAATCACATTCATAGCACAATTTTATCAATGTCCTAGTCATATACAGCTCTTTTAGCAAGGGATCCAGACTAAAACTGATATAATAGTTCAGGTTGTATCCTTTAAAGCATTCAAAATTACTGCACGTTTTGTGTCTCATTAGGTTTCTACCTCTCTTCCCATTTAAGTAAGTTGTCCATAAACCCACACTCTCCTAGAGTGCATGCCTGCTGTTATTATATCAATTCTCCAAAGCTCCTAGTATTTGCATATGCAGATTGCAGCCATGGTGATATTTTGTGTTGATGGACGTAATCCTGCTGTTAATATCCACAGAAGCCATGATATGTATCTGTGGTTTATCTATTGCCTCCAGTATACCATAAGTCTCCAGCCATATTCATTAGATTCAATTAGTGACATTCTGCCCTGTGAGAATCTGTCAATACAAAATAGGCACAGTAATGCTCATAAAATTGTCAAAATAAACACATTTTAGAAAGCATTAGATGACTGAATGAAACCACAGTAGACTAAAATCCATCAGTACCCATGTACTTTACAGATCATTCTACAAAGTTCAATAGAAATATATAAGAATAGAGTAAAAAAAATAAAATCCAGATAAACAAACATTTTTAAAAATAGAAAATATGAAAGAAATGTGCCAGGGCCTAACAGTGGCATTTAATCCATTGATCTACTTTAAAACTGGAGTGCTGATCCTTAAAATTATGTTGGATGGGTTTCCATTTGTTTCCTTTTGAAAATACAGTGTTAATATTTTTGCTAGTGTTTGTTTATTTATAGTTAGTACTACTAGATGATTTCAGAATTTCTATCTTTTCTGAATTTCTATCTTTATCCCATCTCTATTCCTTTCAAAATTTCCATTATTCTAATTTTAACTGATCCACATTTGCCTTTGCAACTTCTCTGTCCAAAGTTTTCAGCCTGTGATCAATTTTAAAGAGTGAACTTTTATCATTATTGATTACTCGGGTTAACATTCTATCAAGGAATGGTGGAATATTTCTGCCCATGTCCTGGTCTCTTTCAGACTGTTTTTCTAATTATTAATTTGAATTTTAGCATTGTTTCCTGTCATACTTGGAGTTCCTGTGAGTATGATGATGTCTGTGGATTTAATAAGCATGGTCATGGTTTGATTATGTAGTTTATGTATTTAAAATTAAAACTGTGCCTCCAGATGGATTGGAAACAAGGGATAAGTTTACCTGGTTATGTGCTACTCTACTCTCTTCCCCACTGTAATTTTACTTTCTATATTTCCTCCCAGTTTGCTTTCAGGAATGCAGTATAAGGCAATATAAAAAGCCTTAGTGAAAATGAAATATATTATTGTTACTTCTTCTTTGCCTATATCAGCCATTATTCCTTCATAAAAGAAAATCAGATTGATTTAAAAAGATATGTCCTTAGCAAATTCATCTGTGCTGCTACTCTTCTTGTTATCTTCCTAATGCTAACTCTTTGCTTTAGAATTTTTCTAGGATTTGAAGTTAAGTTTACTTGTCTATAAATTCACACTTTATTTTTTTCCCCTTTATACAGGTATGAGTTAAGATATTCCTTTCCAATCCAGCAATACCTTTTATGTCCTCCACAAGTTCTCAAAGACAGCTACTACTGTACAAACTTTGGTCCATACAGAGGTCAGAATCAGAAGGCTCAGCCAAGCACAAAACCTGAAAATACCAAAATAGGGTCAAACAAGATCTGTTTCTGTTCTAGCCTGAGCTGTTATCATTTGCTCTCATTCTCATAAGTAAGCTTTATAATGAACAGTGAAAATAAAGCATCCTTTTCCTCTTCAATTTGGTTATACCATTTATAGATAGGTATTCCTTTACACTGAATAGATTTCCAACACTTTTCTTTGAGTCTTCTATTGATAATCCAGTCAGTGAATGATTTCTTATTACCTTCAGTTTCTCTTTCTAGCTGCAGTTCATTCTGTATTGTCCATGCTGATTGTCTTCCTACCGTCTCCTGATGATCTGTGTGTGTGCTTGTCTCACCTTTATCTACACTATTTTGAATCAATAAATACATCATAATTTATCAAAAAGTTTTCAATATATTTTATAATCTTTATCTTCACTGAAATACTGTGTGATTTCTTGATAAACTGCAACATTTTTTTAAACTTTTATGAGATCTTCCATACAATTTATGTATATTTATCAAAATCTCCTGGGTTTAGAAGTTATTAGTGGCACAGAGACAGAAAGGCAGAGAGAAAGAGAACAAACTATAGGAACCTCACAGGAAGTACTCTGGAGGGATCCCTCTGCCTGCACTAATGTCCAGTTGCAGATAAGAATACAGTACTAACCTACATATCCAGCTGAGTCAAGTCTATACATTTCCAGGGATTCCTGCTGCTGCAGGAACCACTTTGGAGCTGTGGCTCCCCAAAGCACTTGGCATCAACAAATGAAAACAGCCACAGCCTGCTGAAAACAGCATGTTCGGTTTTGCATTCAGTGTGTAAACTGTAAGCTGGTTTCAACCATATTTTGTTACCCTTTGAAATGTTTCCTCAATAGTAGGTTGCACCATCTGTTGCACTGTTTGCCTGCATGTTTTGCTTGTTAAACTGCTCCCCCAGCAGCACACAAAAGAGGAAGAGCAGTGGTGATGCCTTTCAGGAAGATGTCCCTGTCCTCCGCCTACCTCATCCCACTGCAGTGTGCACAGCAGATGCTTCCTCAGTCCTGCCTCATGCTTATTTATTTTAGGACCGAAGCCAAAGTTCACCATCAAACCTATGAGACTTTAAAATTTGGCAATGTCATTCCTTGTGAAGCCTATAGGTATGTTTTATTTGCTAAGGGCACAGAACCACACATGCCAAAGAAAAATATTAAGATGAATCATCTCGAGATTCACCAGGGAATGTGAGCTCTGCCACAGCTAATCCAGAACACTCTTTTAAATATGGAAGAAACCTTGATTAGAAGTCAATAAACTTGATTTTTATTGTTTGCCTACTGGCAAACAATACTTAAATGGTCCTAGTATGAACCTGTCTCCTGGTTAAGTGTTGGCATATTATCATGACAGGAAGAATACTATGTCTTGGTTCACATAATGAGGCAGGACTTTCCTTCAGTTGCCTTTCATTCTTAGGGTCTAAGCAGCAGGAAAAAAATTAACAGCTTTTCTTTTTTCCCTTCTTTCCTGGCGTGTTTATCAAACCGAGCAAACAACATACAATGACTTTACATGAAATATTCTCTGAAACATGTTGACAAAGCCTTGCACTATTCTATATAATACCAAATTATTTTCTTCATGAATTGCATGAATGATGGGAGGAAGGGGAAACCCAGTGATTAATGCATACAAATAGGACTACAGAATGCTCTGAGTAAATTATGCAACCCAAATGTATTCAGGCAGTTCTGCTCTGAATAACATGACATAGTTTTCTCATGACTTTAAGTTACCTCAGCAACAGGGACCAATGAGGAGCTGAGCTCACTGAATGGGAAATGGTTTTCAGGATGAAAATCTGTCTTGAGAAATCAGGGCCTCTGTCCCAGCTCATACCAAGGAACTTCATCCTGCAGGAATACAATACCTGAATATCCCTTACAGAGAAATGAACACTTTTGTGGTATCAGCTTCTGCTCAAGGGTCATACCCATCACACGTGGCCACAGGATAGGTGTGATACATTCATATGATTCTCTAATTTCTCTCTATAGCTGCTATTCTAGAAAAATATTGATAGAGCCTTGCTTTTTCATGAATTCCCATACAAAAGATTGTCATACAAACAAACATAAATATTTACCTACTACCCAGCCTTGATAACAAATCAATTAAAAAAACTCAGCAAGGTCACTACAGTTGAGCTTGATGACAACATCTAAAATATTTCTTATGAAATAGAATGGCATCTGATGGATGGAGAGATGGCCATACCTAACTAGCCACTAATGTTCTTCTTTGTACAGAGAAAACCAGGCATCTCTAGAGTGAAATTAGGCTTGTTCTGGGTAGGAATTTGAAACAAATTAGATGAATTTAAGGCCTGTTACTATCCACTGTCTGAAAATGGAAGCTAAGATGACTTGTCTCTGTTGCAGAGGCTAAACATGTATACTTAACCTGGAGTGAGTTCAATCCCACCCACAACCCTGGCTGCACACAGAGGCAGGTGCAGGTTCCATAGCAGAGCTGTGTCATACAGTGTGGGAGCACACCAGCTGCTACTAATGATCCCTGAGCTTCCCTGGGAAATCTGTCCCAATATTTCTGTGTCCAATACAGTGAACCAGACACCAAAAGAAGATCTGGCCTCTTGGAGTTTATTTCCTCCTCTACAATCTTTTCCAGGTGGCTGAGCCCTGATCAAATATTTATAGAATTAAATATTTCTCTTCTCTGTGGGAGGGAAACAGTAAAAGTACAGATCCTAATTTGTTTTTGCAGAGGGCTGGAAATAACAACAAACAGGTCATTAAAACTAATCCTCTTTTTTGTTGTTTTTTAAATTTTTTTATTTTTTCATTCCTTGCAGATGTGAATAAACTTTCCAAGGACAAATCTGAACCCATAAGTTTCTTTCTCATGAGAATATTAACAGGTGAGTATGGCTGTTTCAGGAAATCTGCACAGCCTTTTCACCAGTAATGCTTCTTGATTTTTCATGCATGGAATTTGGTAGCTCCCAGGTGTCCTCATCAGTGAGCGTGCCCTCAGACAGTAAGGTCTGCACAAATACAGGCACAAAAAATGGACTGTCATTTCAAAATGTTGGTGTTATAAGTCAAGAGACAAAATCTGACAACTTCTCTTCAGAAAGTGAGGCTATTTGAGATCCATTTCTGTAAAAACACATTGTAGTTACAGGTATTTTAATCAGCGAAATTGTATAGGAGATATTCATGGACACAGGAATTATTTTACTTACAGTGCTAACACTTTTTCAAGCACATTGTTCTGTGTCAAAGGAGTCAACCAAAAGTAATTTTTGGACAGAGTTCAGGTGGGCAATTGTATGTTGCCACCTTGTTTTGGAGAAGAAGAGTATGCATAGTGCAGATGGGGGCTGTTCCACATCAGTATCTAAAAGATGTCCTAGGTATATTTTCTTTATTAGAAATGCCCTGGTCTTATATATGCTTTTCTTCAATGCATTGACTAACTAAAATACAGATTTTTTTTTTTTTTTAACTTTTAAGAGGGGAAGAGCCTCCGCCAAGGTTAGCTTAGGGAATTCTTTTCTTTTTAAGTGACTGCCTGTATTACAAAGCAAATCAAAAATCCCCAGCCTTCAAACTGACAAGGAGATGAGACACAGACATGTTGAAGCCTGTTTTGCCAACTGCAGTCCCTCCTGTTACATGCCACTTCCTCAGCAATGTGGCTTTCCTCAAGATGCAGCAGTACAGATCTTCCTCACTACAATATTGGTCAAAAAATCCCCTGAGGAATATTTTGATTCTCAGAAACCTGCAAATCACTTTTTTTTTTCTAGCAATTCAATATAAGGAAAAAGTGATTTAATAATCTTTGGGATAAAGTGGTGGTTTTGGTTTTTTGGTTTTTTTTTTCTTACTTGTTTGGGGTTTTTTCAGCACAGGCTGCCGTGGAATTTGACATAAATCTAAAAAGCCTGCTCCTACCAGCATAGGAGGACAAAGGGCTATCTTGTGACTATCTTCCCTAGTAGTCCCAATTTAGTCATCCTTACTGTCATATTCTTTAGGTGATGGAGCAATTCAGTTCACTGCCACCCACCACTGCCAGACACTTTAAACAAATTCTGTGAAAAGATGTTATGGTAATATGTAAATTAGATAGAAAACAGTGCTGTTTTCTCACAACATCTAGAGTATGTTGTATATTTTCTAGGTCTTTAACTGGAAGTTTGGGAGTTGAGGAAAGTGGATAAAATTTAAAATATTCTATGATCTTCAGAGGAAAGAGAAATAAAAAGAAAGCTGAAGTGTGATTGAAGTGTAGGCACGACCTAACTCTTATGTATTCATTCTTTCTACTCATCCTGCTGAAATAAGATAAATTAAATTATTATTTTAAAGTTCTCTTAAGAAACAAACAATAAATTATTGGAGAGGTAGTATCAGCAGAACTTTCATTATCAATGACTAAATTAGTATCTTATTCTAATACTGTTGAAACAATAACAACAAAACCACCAAACCAGAGTATTGTAAATCAGAATGCAGACAAGAAATTGATCCTGCACCTTTTTAGAGTTGTACAGGATGCCATTAGAAGTCTGTTTCCACCATGTATTTTCTATGTCCCCAGAGGAGGTTCAGGTAAAGGATGTCTGCTTAGCTTGAAGATCCTGACATTGGTGCTGGGAGAATAAAGACAGAATAGAAGAAAATTAAGTGTTGGATTCATCTCATCTAATGTCATAATTCTGTGGTGGTGAGTCCATCTAAACCAGTGAGTCCTCTGCTAATAGAAAGTGGAAAGGACCAGACACTTGTAGGTACCACATAAAATTTGGGTCTGATTTTCCAGCATGTCATGTCACACGGCCCCCCGAGCCTGACCAACACAATCTGAACAAAATGACAACAGGGAGCTGTGCTAAGCAGTGTCTTGCCAGGATATTTGCTGCCATCAGGTAAAAGTACAGTGAAAAATATATGAAAGAGAAGAATGAAGTGCCATGGTGTTCAGAGGAAGCCTTGTAATGTTTTTACTGTACAGAAACCAACATCTCAGGAACCACAACACAGCATGGAGGATGGGAGTAATCAAAAGTAATCCATGTGTTTGCAAATGCAGATCTTAGGTCCTCAGGGGATTTTCAGAGGAAAAATACTTAACAAAACTGAAGGACTATTATTACACTTCTTAATGTTTTTAAATCATAAGCTTGAAAAACACATACAACTCAACAAGCATTGGCAGGTGCCCTGTGTGATTTATGTTTAGATTTCACACTGTGCTTTAACTGTCACCTAATGAAATAATGTATCTGTTAAAAGCTCATTGATTTTATTTACTTTTCTGACAAGTGAGAATTCAGTGCTCCTTGCCACCCTGTAGGACGGTATTTGCAGATAATCTGTTGTGGAATCTCATTTATTTTGATTTATGATAGCTCTGAAATCGTTGCACTTATGTTGATAGTAGCAAGAAGAGACCAGTCACCTGAAAAAGTCTAAACTTCTGCTAAAAATGAGACAACATTCATTCCATCCAAGGAATTTTATTTCAACTTGAATCATCTTCCCAAGGCAACCCACACAAATGTCCCAAATATCTTGGGGTAAATAAAGCCAACAAACATCAGGGCATAAGAATTGTAGTAGCCTCTATTTTAAGTCCCTAATACCAGCTGAGCATATTTAAAAAAAAAAAAAAAAGTCATGTAATTTAATTAAGGATTGGAGCATTTGTGTTGCACTATAATTGTTAGGAAGCAGCTGGCTACTCCCTAGGGGATGGAGGCCAGAAGCCAAGTAGGATAACCATGGTGGAGGAAGTGCCCAGCCATCCCAAGGATCTCCAGGGGCCAGGTGGGCCAAGAGGAGAAGAAATTATTCCAGGGTCAGCCCAGGGAGGTGCCAGAGGCTGTGCAGCCCTGGGGAGGAGGGCAGTGAAAGATTAAAATCCGCTCCAAGGAGGGACACCAGTGTCAGACACAGCCCCCAGGTGGCCTGGCAAGGTCTCCAGGACAGGAATGCTGGCCTGTGGATAGGCAGAGCAGGGCTGTGGGACCAATGTCCTACAGTGTCACCAGGACAGGGAGTTATAGCCCTGGGGGCTGAAATGGGGCCCTGGGCTGGGCAGGGCCATTAGAGCCTGGCAATACCTAAATGCCATAGTGCTATTTTTATTTATGAAAGACTGGGCAAGTCAAATGTGTCAAGTATAGATTCTATACATGTGGGAAATGCTAAAGAAAGATTTTTTTTTCCTGCCATATGTCTGAGTAATACATTTCTCCTCTTCAGTACTGATTATATGTTATCCAGGACATTGGATATTTCAAACCTGTCGAGATTTAAAGGCTAATGTTTTCTAACTGGAGAGTAAGAAGGGAAGTTCATCTATTTATAAAATTGAGCTTTGAATGCTGAATTCCCAAGTTAAATATAAAATAGATTACCTCTTATTTATTCTCCACTCTCAGCCTTAAGCTGACAAATTCAGAAATTTCAAAGTCTGAAATTTTCTTTTTCTTCCTTTTTCTTCCTTTCTTGGCACTGTTTTCTTAAAGTAGTTCTAAGTAATTGTCAGTCACACCTCTTTTCTACAAGTTTTCTTCACTTTCTGTACCCAATATGGCACCATGCATGCCATGCAAGCACCCAACATACAGATATATAGGGAAGAGCAGACTGTAAAAGTGGATTGGTAGGACACGGGGTTGTTGCTGCTCCTCGGTGCACTTAGACTCAACTGCAGCCGTGGGTGAAGGTCAGAGGATCTGATCTGTAAAACCCAGGCAAACAGTACTGCTGTGCTTAATCAGAATAAACCTTTGTGCAGATGTTCACCCTCTGTGTAGATACGGGGAAGAGGATGGTTGTTAGAGCTTGTAGCATTAATATCACAGTCTCAAGGAGCACTGAATGGTATTTGAGAACGGTTTCTTCTTAGATAAGAAAGATGATCCTTTACCCATAACTTTGAAGATTAATAGCATACAGAGGAAGTCAGTTTTGCCATTTTAAAACCTGCAGAAGATGCTAGAGATTCTTGCCTTTGGATGATCACTGCAGTGGGGCTTTGATTCATGCTTTGCAGGTCTCCACTGAGTGTGGGATTACAGCACAGCTGTGATGTGCTTCTGAGCAGAAACTCTTGAACACCTGAACACACAATTGTTCCTCAAACCCAGCCCTCACTGATGCATGAAACACAAGTGTTTGTGCTCACACTAACCTATTTATGTCTGTCTCACACAGCATCTCACCAGATTTGAATGTGCACAGATGTTTCACAAAGGACACTCTCCTCTGAAATAAATCAAATGACAAATTAACTCTGCCTAAGGAACCCCTTGCCACACTGAAGATTGCTGAAGCACCACCTCTTCAGGAACCAAAGACTCTTGTCCTTCACCTCATGTGATGATAATTATATATCTGTCATCCTAGCTACTTCTTTTAGAATGCAACATTCACATTTTCTGCAACAACCCACCACTTAGTTCTCTTCAACTTTTTAAATAGTGCTGACTGGTAGATTTTAATTAGGCCTTGACAGTTGAAATTTGCATTCCAAAAGCCAGATGAAGGTGCTAGCATTGGATTTCCTAATATTTTGGAATGGGTTTGGATTGTCTATTGTTTTATCATGCTGAGCATTCTACTTGCACACAACCCTGCGTGCATGCATGCATGCTTACCAGGACCTTCCAGATTCTACAGACACTATGTGCCAGGTTTAAGGCTACTTCCCTGAGAGCATTTGCATTTCATGCTTTAATGCTTAGTTAATGGACTACAAAAAAGCATGCTGAGTGACTTCTGTAGCTCTAAGAGGAACATTGCTCTTGTCTGGATTGTTATTCATTTGTACATGCCAGCTCACAAAATTGCTGTGGGTAGATGGACAAATAGCTAAGAGAAGTGTTATCAGTTTCGAGATTTAGGGAAGAAATGACCCAGGGAAAGACCCAAAGAATGGATCACTACAACATTTAAAGAGCTACAGTATACTTTTCAGTTTTATGTAAGAGGCTCTCAGTCCTACTAAAAGTTCTTGACTAGACATGCATTTAGCTAAACAAATTTTCCCTTCGTATCCATTGACTTCAAGAGATTTTGTGCTTGACAGTGGTATAAGTGAAGTCACTTCTGATTAGGTTCTACAAGCTGAAGCTTTAAATCCGCTCCAATTAATGCTTCTTTTGATGAAATGAGGCATATGTTGTGCTTCAAGCTAAGCCTCCAGCTTTTTAAGGATTTTCCATACAATTCCACTGATGATTAGTCACTGCAGGTATCTGTAGAACCAAATAACTTTTGCTGCCTTTATGACCAGTAATAGCAGAAAGTTGCAATTATGATAGAGTAACAAGGATGGAGCTTACAAAGTCACCTCTTCTGTCTTAGCATGAACTGTAAAGGTAAAGAGCATATACCTGATCAAATTCCTGGGTTGAGATACTTTGACAAAATGTCAGTAACAAGTTCACAGATTGTAGTTCTGAATTTTTTTTTTCTTTTTTTTTTAAATATTATGACCTATGGACTCACTTTTTTTTTCATTCACTATTTCTTATGGGTCCAGTATGACATCTGACAACAACAGTATGGCTGTGAGATGACAGCTGAGGTCACACATCCAAACCAAGAAGCGACTGCTGGTCACTTGTAAAAGAAATACCACAGCCTAGAAAAAAATTTGCACTGTTTATATCACAAGCCTTATTTATATTCTTTATTTTCATAGTATCTTTGGATCAAAATCCAGTATAATTTCTACTGTACTGCTTTCACAGAACTAAACAATGTTGATTGGATTTTTTTTCTTTTAAAAATTAAAAGAACAGTAGTCCATTTTATGTCTGGTCACTGCAAGATGATTTCATCACAGCAAAAATAACGTAAATAAAATAATTTTTAAAAACAGTTTTTAATTTAGATGTTGTTGTCAGGGACAAGAGCAGAGATTTCCTTGCAGCCAGTTATGAAGACTGGTGATGCAAGTCATCCCCCTGAAGCACATGGAGGACCATGCTGGAGCATATACCCATGCTGCAGCCCATGGAAGGCCCCACTCTGGAGCAGATGTGTCCTGAAGGAAGCTGCAGTGCATGGGGATTTCACATTGGAACAGGCTCCTGGTAGGAACTGCTGTCTGTGGAGAGGAGCCCATGTAGGAGCAGGTTTTCTGGCAAGACATGTGACACCATGGAGCACCCACATGGGAACAGTCTTTTTCTGAAGGATTATCCCCACTGGAAAGGATCCAAGCTGGAGCAGCTCGTGGAGGACTGTGTCTCATGGGAAGGACCCCATGATGGGGCAGAGAAGGAGTGTGAGGAAGGAGGAGAGATGAAGTATTATGAACTGAACTAACCCTCCATTCTCTTTGCGCGGCTAGAAGGGGAACAGATAGAAGACTCAGGAGTGAAATTAAGCCTCGGAAGAAGAAGTTTGGGGGAAGATATTTATAGTATTGTTTATTTCTCATTATCTAAGTCTGTTATTAACTGGCAATCAAATAACTTAATTTCCCTGAAATGAGTTAGTTTCCCTTGTGCTGGTAATTGTTGAGCAACCCTCCTGTCTTTATCTCGACCCATAAACTTTTCATCGTATTTTTTGTCCCCATGCAGCTGAGCAGAGCAGCTGAGAGAGAATTTTAAATTATTCTTCTGACCTAATAATTCTGAGCTTTTTCTTTGAGAAATATTAAATAAATATTCTGCAATCCAACTATCCTTCTATGTTTATAATTCCTTTTGTCTTCATTAGGACACACAGCATGAAGGAAAAACAGTCTGCATGAAGGTGTCCTAGAGACCAGACTGCCTTGGGTGCCATTACAATCCCATTACCTCGTGCTGACTGAACATTCAGAACAGATGAGTGAGTTATAATAATGTGTCCAGATTAGTCACAGGTCATCCAAAGACAAGTTTGACTTTGACTTGGAAACCTAGAACTCAGATTTAAATCCCAGATGACCTCTGGAAAAGATGGCCTGCCTAATTCGCAAGAGTGAAAAAACCTCCTTCCAAAGCAGAAGTAAAATCTGAAATGAAAGAAGGGGATATAAAACCAAGTGTTTAATATGCAGGCAGCACAGACGGTGCAGAAGGCTGCAGTGAGCCAAGATGAATTAGCCTCCCCTAGCTTATATAAAAAAAAGAAATGGCACCTTTCAAACAATCCTTCTGTGTAACAGAACCGGCCTTTGCAATGAAAATGGTGCCAAAAGCTTTCTCTTGGAGAAGCCTAGAGTTCATCAGGCCTTAAGCAACAAATCTTTTTGGATTATCTGATTCACTGTGTTCCTGGGTAATAGCAGAACCACTGACAAGGAAAGCACAGCAAGATGATCATACGCTTTCTGACAGGGTACCCATGCTTCAACCATTCAGCAAAATGAGAAAGGGCTAAACACCATAACAGGAAGGAGCCTGGTTTGACTTTAGGGGAGAAGACCAGACCAGATCTTGCCTGGTCTTTTCTTCTAAGCTTTTGACAGTCAGATACCCATTTCCTCCAGATGAACAGGTAAGACTTGACTGCTAGCTGTAACACCCCTTCTGGATAATCTTTTAGTTCTTTTGAAACCAAGACCCAACACATATAAGTAGGTATTGTGAGATTAGGGTCTCTTCAATAAGTTATCTTGGTTGGATAAAGCAAGGGACTTTAAAAGGTAAAAGAATTAACAAAGATATTTCTCATCAGTCTTTTCTACACTTTATGACCTGAGACTCCTCTGGGTTCATCTACATTTGGGTTTATGCATGAGACTCAACCCTGTGTGTCCACAGCCTCTTCTGTCCTTCTACTCTTTCCCTTCATGTTTAATATATCACTGCCAATCTTGGCTGCTGAGTGTAGAGGTCATAAAGAACAAGATGGGAACCACATTTGATGGAAAGAGCATCAAGATTCCTCTTTGCAAATAACTAGAACTGTCAGATGGAACTGAGCTGTCAGATGGAATTGTTGCTGAAGATTTAAGAAGATGAAAGTTAGAGATGTTGTGTCTTCTGTGAAGATATTTCTCTTTTTTAGTAATACATATCTGCCTTTCTGAGTCAAGAGTGAAGTGCTAAGAATCCTGGGTGCTTCCACCATTTAGAGTCATTGGTACAATCAGCACCTCACAGCTTTGACTGGAGTGAGATTCTGAAGACTTACTGAGAACCTTTGATGGAAGTAAAACCTCTGAAAAACTTTACTGCTGCTGACAGATGACAGGAAGGGACTAAAGAAGACTTTTGAGGACAACTGAACTGGTAAGATTTTGATCCCTCAGGGCCTTAAACCCCTAGACACCAAAGAGTAAAGATTATAAGGAGCTATGCAGAGAATATAAAAAAGGAAAATATTTGGGATGAGATTAGTTAAACCAGAGAGGCTTAAATGTATTTGCCAGGAGAGGAGACTAAGTGAAGGGTGGATATTTAGATTAAGAAGATCATAGGCACTAAACAGTTTCTTCTTTTAACAATGTTTCATATCAGAAAGACAATAGGACAGATGATTAAATGAAAGGGCAGTCCATGTGGAAGAAACAGAGAGAATAAGAACTATATGCAGCCCACAGCATCCTTCTAGAATTTACTCCCACATTAAATCTTACAGTCACCTCTATGCCCAGATTTTTAGGGAAGTGAGATAAGTTACTGCTTAATAATGATATGCAGCATCAAGTAACTTAAAATAGATAAAAAAGGTCATATTTCAAGATGTAAACAACTCAGCCATGATGGTCAGTTAAAGGAATGTTTTTCTGTCCCTACACCTGGTGTATTATTCCATATCAGCTTAGATGTTTGACTAGAGAACCTTTATTTTTTTTAAAGCCAAAAGTGCACCATTGTCAGAAACGTGATATGGATCTAGACAGAGCAGTGGCTTAACCTGGCATGACAGTTTTTAGGAGCCAGTGCCTGATCTCTGTGAATGTAAGAAAAGCACATTGCAGGAAGGCTTAGAGCTGGCTTCCCCTATAAAACCTGCAGTACGGTGGAGAAAAACAGAAATAGGTGCAAGTGGGTGTAACTTCACTGAAGTCTATTTCCAGGTGCTGAGGATCTAACCCGTTATATTTGAAATACCATTGTGGGTTTTTATTCCCCATGTATTCTTTACCTGTCGAACATGCATAATGGTGGGATAATTTATTTTGTAAATGTGACAATCAATGTCTTCTCCACACTTTGTAGAGGATTAAAAGCAGGAGCTGGAGGCACCAGCATCACTGTCAGATTTCCCAACAAATCAGTCAGAGATGGCATCATTCTCAATTGCCATAGCTCAGCTTTTAGGTTCATCCTCTACATGCAATATTGAAAATGCTTGTAGCATCCTCAGCAGGTGTCACATCACTATTCAGTCCCAGGTTATATTTAAAGCTCCTTATTTATCTGGGAAAGGTGAAAATAACAACTAAAAATAAAACCCTATACGAAACTCATCTTATAGTAAATTGGAGAATAGAACTTCTAGATTCTATTACTAGAACTAATAGAACTTCTAGTAAATTGGGCAACTTTTGGCAAACCATATTAATGAAAAAAATGCTTTTCCCATCAGTAAAGTTGCTTCTGAGAGTTCTAGAGATAGCCTAAGTACTAATAAGATTTAAAAAGAGATAATTAACTTACTGGAAGAGCTTTGCTTCTCAGAGTTACCTGATCAAAACTATTGTAGTCTTTCATGAAAACGCTATATATGTATTGGTCTAGTTCTGAAACTCCGAGTTACCTTGAAGAAGATTAATGGAAAATGCAGACATTTGAGTTTCATAGGGAAAAAGAAGTACTTAATGAAAAATATTTTAAAACTTTTTTAAAAGAAAAATCCCCATCCACTTAGTTTTACCATTGCTTATTTCGGCTTAAGCTAACCACTGGCATGTTTCTTTCAAAGCTTTTTCTCCATTCTCTCTTATTTGATTTTTTTTTCTTGGAAGGACAAGAGAGTATTTTAAAAAAATTTTTCCCCTGCTTATTTAAACAACTTGACGTTGTTTGTTTTTTTTTTTTATTTTGGGTTTCAATATGAAATTAAGGAAAATGCAAAATTCTTTGTTATGGTTTAAAGGACTAAAAAGTGAAAATGGAAATGTAATTAATTTTATAAAGTTTTTTTCATTTGGTTTGTGGCTTTGTCTTGGAATAAATATTTTGATAAAGATTTGCATGTCAGTTCTCCACAACACTTTCTAAGAAACATACTGTCTTTCCCAGAAACATGAGTATCTGAAAATTAAGGATAATTCCAATCCTTAGTTGCTTTGAGCAAGACACAATAGGCATACTCCCTAAACCACAATGTAGGAACAGTCATCTTGGAATCAAAAGGAGATGTGGATTAGAATGAGGACAAGATCAATTTACCAATGTATTGATCTCACTGGTTATTCTGAAGAGAAATATCAATACTGGATGAGGTTTCACGCATCCTTAGAGTGAATCTATTACCAGTATTGACAGCTGGAGCTCAGGGTCTTGCAGTCCAGGCCCACCATCTTGCAGTTGTGGCAAACAACTGCTGTGGCTGCTTTGAAAACGATTTTTGAGAGAACAAGGTAATCCGCCAGAAGTAAAATCAGTTCACCCAGGGGAAACCACAGTCTCTTGTCCACTTCTACTGACCCACAGAAGGAAACTGATTTCACCCATGAATGACTCTTCCACTGTTTTCTCATAGACCGAAAGAACACTGCTTCTAATCCTCAATGCAAGGGGAGATCTTCTTAAATGCATTAACTGTGGATAGTAGCCTTTGGCTGATTCCCAGTACACCCATTTTGCTTTCCTGCAGGATGGTCACAACTGTACATCATCTAAACCTTTATATTCTCTGGCAGAAATTCCCAGACAGGCATGGGAAGGGCTGCCAGGAGAATCTAGAATTAATTGCCAGTTTAAACATTGACTTTATGAGTTCCCTGATGCTTTCTCATCACCCACAAACAAGTCAAAACTGAAATCAATTGAAGAACTGAAAGCAAGGTGTAATGTCCTGATCTACAACATTTTATTGCTAACTTTCAAAATGCTTCTAAGGAGACTCCATTCTAAGAGAATTATCAGCACCATTTTATATATTGAGAAACTGAGGTATGAGGATGTGATTTGCACAAATTCAGCTCATATAGAATGCAGTCTCACATTTGCTGAGTCTTAGCCCCCTTATGCTGAAATTAATTTAGAAAGTCCCAGAAATATTAAGATTTAGAGTCCAAAACTTTGAATTAATAATGGGAGAGGAGAAAAATAGGGAAAAAATAGTAGCACTAAGGAAGCTTCCTAATAGGTAAGGAAGCCAATTTGTCAGAAAGGGAAGGTCAGGATGCTTCCTCACCCACTAAGTTAAGATATTAGGTTCATCTCAGTATACTGGAGTCATTGGTTACCTGCTGCATTTGACAGTAAATCAGACAAGCTCCACTGATTTATAGTATAAACAAAGCTATACACTCTGTAGTGATCTCCATTCACCTCCAGCCCCCACACAAAAAATGGGCATGCTGACAAGAACAGCCAGCTGTGGAGAGGCCACGGAGGGAGACGGAGGGAAGGTGTCTGAAAGTTTAGCTTTGATCCACCCTGCCAGAGGATCACCTGTAGTAACAACCAAGATCCCAGAAAACACCAGAAATAATTAGTGGGAATGAGCACTAGCTTAGTCCAGTCATTGTCTTCTCTAATCTGGACCACGAAGCAAAATTTCTCCACCATGAAGCAAATTTCAGGGTGTTTTTTCTATCTCCCATTGCTGTCTATGTATCCAGCTGGTGATTATTGACTGTCTTTTTTATTATTGATTTTATTATTGATTATTGGCTGAAAACAGAAATAGAGAGACACGAGGAATGCATAAACAGGCTGATGCTCAAAACAGCTGATCCTTTCTTACAGTAAGTCCAAGCTAATAAACCATTCTGGATGATGGGGCTTGCTCACCCAACACCTTAAAATGACCTACTACTGTCCTTGCATGTTTCACTGCAAGTTCAGTGTCACCAATCTCAAATACATAGGTAACTGGGCTGAAAATGACACTGGCATCCTGATGGACAACATGCTAAGCATGAATCAGGAACATGCCTTGATAGAGGTGAAAGGTCCTGACACACTGGACTATATATACTACGAAAGTGGACACTAGACTGAAGACAGTGATGATTTTTCTTTTATTCAGCACTTGCTATGCTACATCCAGAATACTCCACTCAGTTTTCAGCTCTTCAGTCCAAAAGAGATGTTTGAAAACTGGAGGTAGTTCAGGAGAGACGAGAGGTGAGGACTGAAGTGTGCATCCTGTGCAGTAAGGCTCAGGGAGCTGGGTTAGGTCAGCCAGGAGCTGAGAAGGCTTTGGGGGAACCTACAGTTTGGAAGAGCTTGGCTAGAAAAATTCTATCCTTGGATGTTTTCAGGACCTGACTGGACAAGGTTCTGAGCAGCCTGCCTTGCCTTGAGTAGATGTTTGACTCAAAGATATCCTAAAGTCTCTTCTAACTTGATTAAATTGTATTATTCTATTTTAAAAAATGATGCTCTGATGTGTGAGGCTCCATGTGTATGATGGCTGGACTCCGTGGTCAGTTGTGCCACAGCCTTCTGGTGCAGACAAGTTATTTAACCAAAAATCCTGAATAACATTTGAACATCTAACTCTTCTTACTTTCCTCTCTTCTGGAGAAGTCAGGTAAGCATGTAAGAGCTAGAAACCTATGTATATTTGTGGAACTATTTGTTCCATTCTGTAGAGTTCTAAAGTTGAAATGGCGACCTACTCCAGAAGATCATGGTGATGGTAAATTGATTGATACTTTTACTACAGTGATGGAAAAAATCAAAGGATCTTGATAATACCAGTAAAGTTCAGTAAGTGTTGCTATGCAACAGGGTTGCTGATAAATGAATAAATCATGCAGCCTATAATTAAAATGTAAAGAAAAGCCCTAAACCTTCAATGTGTCCACACCACAGGTCATAAATCATCAAGCAAATAAAACACCCACTAGATTTTCCATATTTGGGGTCAATACCCAACCATCTCTGTTTCAAGGTGAAGAAGGATTAGAAGCTATTGTTTGTTATCAGAAGGCCTGACAAAACTATTTTCAGGAGAAAAGAAAGCAATCCCTGAATTACAGTTAAGCCAGACGAGCCTTGAAAGATGAGAAGTTGAGACATCAAACCTGTTTGACAGAGAGAAAAACAGGTGATAAAGCAATGAACATCTAAATATGAAATATGCTCAGAATTTTGAACTGTAGGTTGAACCCAAATTCCCAGTAGACACTGCAGCAATTGCTGTATTTAGTTCTGAGTGTTTCTTTGCTCTTTTTAGTTATCTAGCCTGGTTTTGCAGCGTGCACCTCTCATTTCACCACCAAGAGCTAAGCCCTGGCATCTTGAGACAGAGCAGACAGAAGAGAATACAGAAAACATCATCTTCTCTGCAACCCCTCAAAATGTCCCAGTGCTCTTCCCTGTCACCTTGTCTGTTTCAAAATTGACTGGGAAAACTTGGTGTGTTTTCTCATTGCCAGGGGAACCTGATGTCCAAGTTGTTTGTCCATAACACAGTGGACTTCCCCTGAATATTTATATATCTTAAAGAGGATCCATTTTTTTACACCAGAAATATGCTTCAGATAAAATAATCCTGAGCATGGGTCACAGAGTTGGTGCCTAATATTTATGTTTGTTTAGGTTTTTGGGGTTTTTTTTAAACAAACTGTACAACTGCAGTTCCAATAGGGAAATGACTGATTAATAGGCTTGGCAAAATGACAAGCCTTTGCAACAATTACAGACAGGACGTGAGTTGCTAAAAGATCAAAGAGTTGCTAAAGAGAGGTTTCCAGTATAGCCTCTTCCTTTTAGTTAGGGCAAGGTTGCCCTCATTTATTCCTGGAAGTTCCTTGACATACATTAAGTTGTTCACCATGTTTATATAATTTTCCTAACTGGATATTTCTGACCATGTGCCAAAAGGCAAGTATCTTTATTTTTATTTCTATCTTTATTTCTCAGTGATGCCTTTCCTACAGTGTTGTCCTTCCCTGGCTATTCACCGATGCTGGAGTGATCACTGCCATATATGGAAAACTTTAACTACAGAAGAGTCAGTAGCACATTCTTATTTTCTACCTTTTCTGCATGCCTTCAGATAAACAAGAATTTGTTTTTCCCGTGCCTAGAGTTAAAGGTTTATCCATCGTCATCGCTTCTTAACAGCAAAATTTAAGTGGTAGGTACTTCTGAAAGAGAGACCAGATGTTTTTGAACACATCTGTGAAGAATCAGCATTTGTCTGTGAATCCTGCATGCACAACAATTTATTCCACAAAGCTATCTCAGCTGAATTTCCTAGAAGAGTAGCCTGTAAAATAGATGAACTCATATATCTTCTTCGGTGTGATGTCTTTTTTTTGGCAGGAGAAGCAGACTCTTCTCTAACAGCAAGGTAAGATACTGTTTGAACTCAAGTCTGGCTATTTTTCATTCTGATCCTAGTTACAGTAGGAAAAGCCTTCACGGTATTTTTTTAAGAGCCATGATAAAAAAAAGAAAACCATATTTTTACTTAGATCAGCCTGTGCAGTCTTAATTATGTTTAATTTTAACTTTTAATTTATTGGGTTTTCTTACATATAAACAAGAATATATAAAACTACAGGCGTTAAGAAGGAAAAAAAAAAAAGAAAAAATACAGGAGCATGTGGCTGTCATTTGGTCTGGAAGACATCTGAGTTTTTTTCCACTGTAAGTAACTTCAAATGTTAAAAATGGTTTATTTTCCATGTCGTGTGGAAAAGTGAAAAACATAATTGCAGGACCTTCAACAGAGCTTTAGATAGCAAGACTCACTCTGCAGACTGTATCACTCCAAATGAAAAGCTGCCATCCCCCTGTGCTTTATGATTTGAGAGCCAAGCTGAATATCGAGCGGCACGGGCAACTATGACTGGAATTAAACTTCTTTCACGCTTTGCATCATGAGATTTTGTATTCTAACTGCCAAGTTTTAACACTAAAGGCTTAAATTTTCATGCTGAGATTCTGCCACAGGTTAAATAATTTAGAATTTTTAACTAAAATAGGCAAGCTATATCCAAGTGCAAAGTATATTTTCCTCTTAATCAAAAGAATAAAAAAGTGCACTTATCCTGTGACCACTTCACACACTTTCTGGAACTTTGTCTTAATGCATCAAGAACCTGAAATTTTGCAAGGAAGAGAAGGAAAGCCCCAATATCAGAGACATACCCATGGTTTATTCTACTTAAAATGAAAAGCAAGAAACTATCAAGCGAACTGCCCTAGGTTTCTGCCTCCAGAAGAATTCCAGACGGGGTTTTGGTTCAGTATGGCAGAAGCATTCTTCACAGACTGTAACTCTCTTGACCAGGTTCCCACTGCTTGCCGTTAGGTTTTCCACACACCAGGCATGGCCCTCCTTTGGGAGCAGAACAAGAACTTTTCAAGCAGCCATTTTTCTCTTCAGGCAGCAATTTTAATGTGATGCTATTTTAATTAGGTGTTTTCTAAGGGAAATTAAGAAACTGTATATATATATGCAATGTAAGTACTAAGAATATTAGGACACTTAAAAGTAAAGAGGTTGTAGAATTAGTGCTGGTTTTGCAAATCATCCTTCAACCCCAATGTGTAAAAGTATCATGGTAAGAGGGATTATATACCAACACATATACTTCTATGTCATGCATGTAAGAACCCTTCCCAGTTTTTAATCCAGGCTAAACAGCCCTGCTTCTTCAGCCTTTCCAGAAGAGAGATTCTCCAGTCCTTTAATCATCTTTGAAGGGCACTTTACATCTCAGTAAGCAGCTGAAGTTAGAAATTTCGGAATAAGTAGGGAGAATTTTTAGAAATATAGTAGCTTATGGGATTAAATAAAGTGAGGTAAATTACTTTCTGAGACCTCAGGTCAGTTCAGGGCCTAACCCTATATATGGAGAGGATTTAGGATACTGTAAGCTACCTCCAGCCATTACTATTTAGGCACACTGACTCTCTGATAGTGGAATGTTAAGCATACTGATTTCCTCATAAGTCAAGGAATTTATTCTTTTTTTTACATCTCTGTTCTTAAACTCTTCTTCCCATACTTTTCATAGAGATGTGATGAGTGGAAATTCTTTCTGAAAGACTTTTTTAGAATTTCATTGCAATCCCTTTGTGCTGTTGAAGCAGTAATGCCTCAAGCTCTGCTGGAACATGCAGGAAATACTAATCTAGATACAAATGTCTCTGTATCTCAATAGGAAATCATCTCAAAGCTCCAGTACCAAACACCTGCAAACAAATGTGATTTATTTTGAAACCTTAATCCTAGCATACAGAATGGAAATATCTACTGAAGGAGTGCAAAGTCTGGAGACTCTGAGATGTCTGTACCAGCCAGCTGGTGGAGGATGGAAAATAAAGTATACTGAGCCTGAACTTGACAGGTGAGTTAAAATACCCTTCTATTTTTCTTATGGCCTATGAAAATCCCAAATCCCTTTCTGGAATTTTGTCTCATAGAGCTTTTCACAACTACAGTAAAAATTCTTTTCTCTGGGATAAATAAAATTCAGCAGACAAAAGGACCATTTCAAAGTCTGTTTTTTCTGTGTGTGCTGGGTGAAGTAAAGAGGTGAGGTCAAATATTTCCTATGTCTAAGAAGTTTAAGATCTTGATATACCACCTTAGAGCAACCATCTCTACTTCCCACAGTAAGTAAGTTGCAGGAAGACTTTTCACCTCCTGTCTCTATTGCATGAAAGAAAAGCATATGTTCATTTGTGTAAATATATGGATTTCACAAGTTATAGTTATGTATTTCTGGCAGCTCTGTAAAGAGTCTTACCATTTCCCTACATTTTGCTTCTCTGTGCTTTTCTACTCTGAAGAAAAAAAAATTAAAAAACGCTTTTCTTTGAGAAGAAGAATTTTTTAAAAGTTTCTGTTACTTCATAAATACATGCCAATGTTGTGTAATCATTCCATGGAATCTAAACAAAGTCATTTATTGTATCACTGTGTTAAGTGCAAATAAACCCATATTTAAAGAGTGTTGCTTTTCTTTTTCACAAAGAAAGACACAAAAATTGACAAAAAAAATCTTGTTCAGGGGGATAAAATGCTATCATAGTCCATATCCATACTAATAAATTAAATAGGACCTTTGCATAAATTCAAGTGTTTGTACATTATTATTATACAAATAATCCAGGTTAAAACATAAATTCTTAACACAGTGTATTCCACAGTTTTGTCTAAGATGTCCTTCCCAAATAATTATAGAATCATAGAATGGCTTGGGTTGGAAGCAATCTTAAAGATAATTTAATTCCTTTCTCCCTGCCATGGGCAGGGACCTCACCACTAGACCAGGTTGCTCAAAGCCCTGTCCAACCTGGCCTTTAATATGTCCTGGAATGGGGCATCCACAGCATCTCTGGAAAACCTGTGCCTCACCACTCACACGGTAAAGAATCATCCTAAAACCTAACCTAAACCTCTCCTCTTTCAGTTAAACACTATTCCCCCTTGTCCTATCACTATCTATATGTGTAAAAAGTCAGTCTCTCTTCTTTTATATCCCCCTTTAAGTACTGGAAGGACACAATGAGACCTCACCAAAGCCTTCTCTTCTCCAGGCTGAACAACCCTAACTCTACATTTCCCCCTAGGAGAGGTCCCTCTAATCATCTTCACGTCCCTCCTCTGGACTCACTCCAACAAGTCCATGTCATTTTTGTGCTGAGGACCCCAGAGATGGATGCAGAACTACAGATGGGGTCTCATGAAAGCAGGGTAGAGGAGGAGAGTTACCTCCCTCAACCTGCTGGATGCACCTCTTTAGAGCTAACTCTTTTCTGGCCTCTCTCCAATACACCTTGCTATCAGCCAGTCTAGCAATACGAAAGGTATAACATCTATTTTGAATCTCAGCAAGCTCATTTGTCTAATGAGTCTGGCAATTAGGAGATGGCACAGAAATACCGGGTGTAGTCCCAAATATACTGCATGCTCAGCGGAAGTCAAAAAGCCATTGGAGGTCTGCTGTGAAAAGTGCCTGGTTACTGGTCAGTTTCAGGGTGAAAATGCCATTTTCAGCAATAGGAACTGGACAATAAGTCAGTGTCTTGTTCTGGGATTCCCTGGCCTTTGAGAATTTGTATGCCATACTCTGGCTTTAATGTTATTCAATCGGCAAACGCGCCTGCATGAATTGACTGTGGTCAGAGCACACTCTCCAGAGCTTTGGGATCCTGTGTACCCAAACATTCCTGTGCACTGGTATTCCAGCAAGCACACTGGAGCAAGCAGACCTGTCCTTTGGAGGGCTGCAACCAGCATAGTGACTAGGAGCCAGGGCTTGCCAAGCTTGGATGCAGACTGGAAACTGGTTTTTCAGTGCAGCAGGGCCTTTGGATCAGGTTTTTGTCAGCAACAAAGAGCCCCTCATCTTAGCTCTTTCAATTTTTTATTTTGAAGGAACAACATGCACCTCACTGCTGTGAGTGTAATCTAATTGCAACTTTGTTTGCTTTGAGGGGAAAATTCAACAAAGGAAAATTGTATTCCATACATATGAAACACTGAGAGAATAATGTATTAACAGGGAGAGAGTTTTAGTACTCTATAGCTTTGGCAGCATGACATAAAAAGAGCTGAGTCTCAAAAAGAGCTGAGAAATATTCTTAAGGGAAAATGTTTTTCACAGACCCCTGTCTCTCTTGGCACAAAACCAGTATGTTCTAATTACTGAAAGTATATAAGTACAGTCACACTTCAATGTCAGGACTGAAAGAGGCTAAAGAAACTCCAGTGGAAAGTGCACCGAATTTCTTCCAGGTGCTGCAGAGCATAAGTGTTCTGTTTTGTTTTCAGATTTAATTCATGACTTTGCCTTTGGTTTCACCAAAAATTTGTGAAAAAAATAATGTCTGCTCATTTCTGTCAGTCAAAAATATCCCATAGAGCAAACACTCCAAGACAATGTATTTTTTTCTCTGATGGATCTATTAATCAGTATTTCATGCATCTTGGTCTATTTTTCTCCCTTCTCTTTTTCCTTTTTTTTTTTAATTCTCCCTCAAACTAGCCTTAGAAATTCGATCATAAAAATCGTATAAGATTTTAATGATGCCTGACAAAGTGCTGAGAATTGCCACAAGGCACAGGCAAAGGGGCAGTGCCCTTTCAGAATGAACACAGGTAGCAAAAGTGCTTCAGTAGTAACATTTTCAGAACTAGATGTGACTTTTTAAAGTATTCCACATGTTAAATGCTCTTTATAGAAATGAAATAAATACCTCTAAAAAAATAGGGCCATAAGAAAGGTCCACGGTAAGGAGAGGAGATACTGAGGTTGCGGGTATTCACCACATTCAGCCATTTTATTCTCATGAAATTTTATTCTTTAGCCATTTTATTCTCATTGAACTTACCACTGAAAAGGTGACATTGAGAACCTGTGAATGAATTCAGAATTTTTCCTGTGTGCTCCAATTACACTACACCTGTGCTAAAACACTCTGTGCTGATTCACTGTGATCATTCAAAAAGCTCAAGAGCCCTCAATATGTCTCTTTCCTCATCTGTAGTGAGGTAGTGATGGTGAGCAAGTGGCTTCACTATGAAACATGAAAGATTGCTTCTTCAGATCCTCCTAAAAGGGCTTTTATTCTATTTCATTTTCATGGCAGCGTTTGCGAAGAACACCTGGGATACTCCACTTGTCTCTCATATATAATTTATTTTTGCGTCAATTTTTAACACCTTTGAAAGGGCACAAGAGCTGCTCCTGGCATAATCATACGTCATAGTTCCAAGTCAGTCTGAATGTCGATGGTGTTCCCACACCAGAATAAATCCATCTTTTTCCCAATGCTGATTCCTAAAGTAACTTCCTCTGGATTTCCACTCATACTCTGGAGTTCTGAGCTGCTATGTACAAGGACTAATGTCTTACTTCAGCTAGCTGATTTGTAAAGGTCTGTTTTCAAACTGAGAATGTGAACTTCAAACTGAAGTGTGGAGTTCACTTATGCCTCACAACACACTTGTACTACACCCTAAAGCAAATACATATAAATAGTATATAACTCATGACGGAAAGAACATGGCCTCTACATAGAATTATATATATATATGTATATATATATGTAATTCTATGTAGAGGTCATGTTATTTCCATCCATTATATATACATATATATAATGGTTTTCAATCTTTTTTCCTCTACTTTGAGAAACCTTCATAATTTTGAAAATAGCAAATTTGTGTTGTCTGCCAATTGTCTTCAACTGTTTTTGTGATATCTCCATTGCAATTACTCCACACCTCCCCCAAATAAGAAATTGAAAACCACCATTTCATTGTACTTCAAAGTATTTTTTTCTTCACTCCAGAAGGAAACATGGGTTTGTAACAAGAAATATCCCCTGTAAAACAAGATTCAGCTTTGAAGTACACATGTCCCAGGATTGTGGACAATCAGATTTTCAATACCACCATGGACAGAGACTCTGCAACTTTTCTGTACAGCTTGTTCCAGAGTTCAACTACCCTCATAGTAAAAACGCCTTTTCCTGTTGTTCGGATGGAGTGACCTATGCTTAAATTTGTGCCCCTGGACTCTTATTTGTGCCCCTGGACTCTAAATGTCTCATTAGCAGTCAGTGTGGAGAAAAATCTGGATTGCTCTTCATTTTGCTACCATCAGGTATTTTTACACATTTCCAAGATTCCCCTGAGCTTTCTCTTCTCCAGGTCTAGAAGGCAGTTGTCTTCTTCACCAAGAGGGTAGCTTACAGGTTCGTGGTCAGCTTGCTGCCTACCAGCATCTCAAGGTTCTTCTCTGTAAGCATCCTCCCAGCCAGTCAAGCCATTACTCCAGCCCATCCAGATCCTTCTGAATTGCAGCCAGATTCCTTCTGAATTGGTGTATTAGCCAGAAACAATTGGAGTTGCATCTTTTGACATTGGAGACATGTCCCATACTTTTCAGGAGCAAAGGCATTTACAGGTCTGATCAGTCTACAAGTACAAGTGGCACGAACTCTATAATCAGACTGCAAACCAAAGTAGTACCTGCTATTAGGTCTTTCCATTGTCTTGCTCTTTATTTATTTGTCTATCTATCTATCTATCTATCTATCTATCTATCTATCTATCTATCTATCATCCATCATTTGTTTATTATCCCCTGCCTTTATGTATTTAGTTTTGTCTGAGATCTGACACTTTGTCTGTAATAGGGACATCTATCAATGGAAATCCTGGTCCCACTGACAGCTATGACGAAATTAAAAATAAATTCTGCAGTTCCATGTTGGGCCATCCCACCACATTAAAGGAATTGCTTTTTTCATGCTCTCTTGGCCTTGCTATACTGCGTTCAACATGGTAGAATCTCAACTATCTGACCTGTGTGTGGATAAATTAATTCTAAAGCTGTTTTTCTTTTAAAGGAGCAATGAAGTGAAAACAAAAGACCCAAGAGTTTTTGGAGGTAGACAGTAGAAACAAAAATTCTGTCTTATGCCCTCAGGAAAACAAGAATCAGAATTTCACAGCATGCTTTGTAAGGACAAAGATTAGAGTAAGATACAATTTTTTTTTAACTTTAGCCAAGAACAATTCTTTGCTGATAAATCAAGTTAGGAGGTGATGATCAGACTACTCTTAACAGAGAGTGACACCCCAGGATTCACACCATGTGCCTGAGAGCATTGTAACAGCACTTCTGGAAGTTTGGCAGGCTTAGTGTCATGACCACTTACCTGAGCAGCCTGTTCCAGTGCCCAGCCACCCTATGGGTGAAGAACCTTTTCCTAATATCCAGCCTAAACCTCCTCTGACACAGCTTCATGCCATTTATGGGATGAATAACTATGGGGAGATATCTCTCTCTCCTTAGGGTATAGCAATAAGTGGAACAGCTAGCTCAGACCAGACACCTACATTTTAGAAAGCTAAAGTGAGATGAACGTGATCTAGAGAGATAGCAGCACAGTCTTATTGGTTTGGGGGTTTATTTCCAATAGATATTCAAAAAAAGAAATCCTGGTCAGTATTTGAGTGGGTGACTTTTGAGGATCACAGGAGCTGCTTCTCACAGAATTAATGCTAAAAACACCCTTCATGAACCATCACTGAAACACCATGCCAAATTGTTAGATGATAGATACTCTGTTTAAGATGAGCAATTAAACAAACCCAATGAGGCACTGTTTGCTTAACATTGCTGCTCTATTTTTACAGGCTGCTACACTTCAAGGTTAGGCTTCTTCACAGTGTACGTTCTACAGTAAAATCTGTGATCCAAGACAGAAAACTGTAGACTCAACAAGAGGCGTTTCTTTTTGTTATTACTAGAGGAAGAAATACTCTGGGGTTTTCTTGGGAAACCATCTCACAGATCCGCTGATCTCTGGAGTCTGTATCACTGAAGACTTTAACTGATCACATTTGTAAGATATTTATTTCCTACCCAGCTCCTTCAGAAACAGAGCTGATGTTGGAGACATGCCCATCACAGGCTCCAGTGACATCTGCATCAATTAGTAGTGCTTTTAGAAGCATTAACTCCAGCATGAACTTTGAATTTCTGGAAATCAGTTGTGCCTACAGGGTAATAAAAGACCAACCTTCTCCAACATATTGTCTGTTCATCTCAGTCATTGAAATCCCATTGCCTCGTCTCAGACAGGAAAGAGAGTGTCTAGGAATTGAGAGGAATATCATGAAGACAAAAGAAATCCTTTGGACTTTAATTTCTCTTTTCTCCCTCCTCAAACTGCTTAACAGTGAGGAGTAGGGTTTGCAAGATTTTTTCTAGTTTCTATGGCTCAAAGAAATCCTCCCAGAAATGTCTCTCAGCCATTAATGCCTGAAATTTCCTCTTGTATAAAATTAATATAGGCTGTAGCTCTTTCCAAAATGTGTTCATCCAATATTTAAGCTTTCAAAGTGATTATAAGGTTGGATGGGGTTGTTCAGCTTCTGGCTCTGAAAACCAGAAATGCTGCTGTATAATTTGACAGAGAAAATCAGATGTTCCGATATATAAACCCCAGGCGCACGTCTGTCTTTGAATAATATATCAAGGATCTCAGAATAAAATCTCTTAATAATTTAACCATTAACCCAGAGTCTTTCATTGTTGATATCTACCAAAAAGGGATAAGGTCAAGATTAATGCTCAGATACATCTTTGTACCCACTGATGTTAAAGCCACATCTATGGTTATAAACAATATTTAGTGAGATCTCTATCTCAGATCTTGACTGACGGTAGCTTAACACAGTGGAATATGGTTATTGGGAATTATAAACAGCATAGGTCACTGAGCAAACCACTGATCTGGAAACGGGAAAACCTGGGCTGTATTCCCAGGCCTGTCACCAGCCCATTGCTCAGCAATCACCAATTAGTATTTTCCTTCTTGCCCCTTACACAATTTCTCTATTTAGCTGGGAGAACAGAATCAAAGAGAGGCCTTCTGTACTTATGGGCAAAGACTGCTCTGTCAGCCAGTGCTACTCTGTCTAATGTAAAATGAACATGAGGTCCTGCAGAAAGGGGACAGGCAATGACACTGATCAGTGGAGTTCAGGATCCTTCTTCAGCTCTGTCTCCTGCCCTGGGCCTATTGCTGGCAACATGTGTTTTCAGCTTCAGAGAGGAGTAAGAAAAGGTTTATCTCCTATCCTAACATGTCACAGCCATTTTATAAGTTTCTTATATGGAAACTTGCTGGATTTTTTCCTTCCATGGGAAAGCTGACTTCTCTGAAGATTTCTGTAAAAACAAATCCATGTCTGTGTGTGGACTCAAGGACAACAGATGCATTCCTTTGCTCTGTCTCCTGATACAGGAGATGTAGTTTTCTCTTTCTAGCCAATGATATAGAGGTTGTAATCTCTCTGACTTTGTAAGCATTGGGTAGTCTAGCTCTGAACATGAAGGAAAGAACATATAACTCTGAACGTGGGCAACTTAGCCCTAAAACCTTCTGAATAATGGAGTCATTCTAATAAATCATATAAACCTTCTGATACTGGAGTCAAGGAGCCTCATTCAGCACCCAACGCAAGAACCCAGAGAAACAAACAGCTTTCCATGTAGCAGATCCTTTTAAAACAACACTAACCTGCTACCAGATCCACTTCATGCACAGCTACCTCACTGCCAGGCTATTACATGGCTCTGTGTACTGGCAACCTACCAGCCACCTAATACCAAATCCATTACTTATTTTCCTGAGCCAAGGAACATTTTCAGGCTCTGAAACTCAATTATGCTAGCAACAGGAAAATAATTTTATATTTTGCTTAAAGAAAATGTCTTAACCTAGAAATCTAATTTCATGCATTTTTTTTTTGGGCATTTCCTATTGGATCATAGAGTTAAATAATCCAATATTGGATTATTTAACTTGTTTTAGTGTTTCCCTTCCACTGTCCTCCATCACTGTAAGCCTTATGAAGAGATAGGCAGTAAATAAATCAGATGTATGGAACAATCTCACCAACAGTTTTAACAGCTCCATTAAGACAGCAGTGAACTGAATTATGGTGTAAGAGCAAGCAGCAACATGAAGTCATACATGTGGGCACAGTTTTTGAAAATATCAGCTCCAAGAAGTCAGAAAAGGCAAGGGAATCAGATGACCCACATACATTTACAGAAGAGGAGAATTTGTTTCTGTGCAGACTTTCATTTTTCTGCTGTATTGACTGTTGCCAAATTTATATTTTTTTTATGCTTCTGTGTTTTTAGATTTATATTTACATTTTTATGTATATTCTTATCTGCCTAAATGTTCCTTTTTTTAAAATTCCAGAGCTTATTCAACACTAAAGCAAAATGTTTAATTTCAGATGCAAGATTTTTTTGGAATGCAAGTGGGTCTTAAGCAGAACACTTCNCATTAAGACAGCAGTGAACTGAATTATGGTGTAAGAGCAAGCAGCAACATGAAGTCATACATGTGGGCACAGTTTTTGAAAATATCAGCTCCAAGAAGTCAGAAAAGGCAAGGGAATCAGATGACCCACATACATTTACAGAAGAGGAGAATTTGTTTCTGTGTTTTTAGATTTATATTTACATTTTTATGTATATTCTTATCTGCCTAAATGTTCCTTTTTTTAAAATTCCAGAGCTTATTCAACACTAAAGCAAAATGTTTAATTTCAGATGCAAGATTTTTTTGGAATGCAAGTGGGTCTTAAGCAGAACACTTCATCTTGAATCAAAGTGATCTAGCATTCCCAGAATGGGTTTTGCTGCTTTTTACATCTAAAGCTGCTAGAACAGAAAACAGAAAAATATTTTAGCATTGACAAATCTTCATATTTTCTTAATGAAAAATGCATTCAGTTACTAAATGCTGTGTAGTTTTATTAGGATTTCACACAGCTACCAAGGTCTGTCCACAGATACCTGAGAAAAATTCCCATTGTTCAACTGTATATCTGGAATTAGTGTTTACTGTGGGCATGGCAAAAAACCACTCAAGAATTTCCCCTGAAAAGGCACAGAGGCCCTTCTGCATCCTTAGATATGTTTAACTTGTTTCTCACAGGTTGCATAACTCCAATTCAACCATGTCCAAAATAAGTCTTCTTCGTTTAAGGACAGCTCTATCTTGTCACATTTGACAGGATCTCAGTTTTGTGCTTCAAGAACAAAGTAAGAGAAGCAGCTGCTCCCTATTCCAGCACAGAGACCACTGACTGTTTAGGTGTTCATGCTGTTTCCTACTATTCTCCAGGTGACTTCAGCTAAGCTCAGCAAGCCCTGAGAGGAGCATTGCAAAGCCTGGTAGTAAACAGCAAATAACAGATATTTTCTAGGACTGAGTGATTCCAAAATATGGAAAGAGTTAGAAGAATCTCTTCAAGTAGTCAGTAGCATCTAGAAATCAGTAGCATCACCTGTTTTCTTCATATCAAAGAGCAGTTTGTTTGCTTTGTAAGGGCCTGGTTTTCTTGTTTTCCTGTGTTTATTAAAATCAGTAATTACAGGTAGTTTTTGGGAATGGAATAACTGATTGGTGTGTGAACTAGAGACTGTAATCCCAAAGCCCATCAAGCAATTTTTCCATTTAAAGAAAAATTTCTAGTGCTGTTGAGAGATGTCCACATCATTTATATTTGAATAAATTTATCCATAAGTGACACAAAAGGAGCAAATAATGCTTGATGGGGAGTAAATGTGCTAGACAAATTCTCCCACAAGTACACATATTAGTACTTTTGGAGACCAGAGGGATTAATCCACAGATGGTAAATTGTCTGACATATATGCAAGCTGACAAGGTTTTTCAACCTTCAATTATTGTACAAAATAACTTTTTATTTAATGTGAGATTTCTGCCCCTGAATTTTGGTTTATATCATTATTTGTTAGAGGACTGTTGTCAGCTTCAGGGCTAAGGTACTTTTGAGACTGAAAAATTCCATTGACAGCTACTGGTTGAAGGAGAGAAGATAAAATTAGAATCTGAGATGACTCCACTTTTGCAGGTGAAATCCTAAATGGGCCCTGGAGGCAGTTACTCTGGAACAAAATCGACCCACAGAAAATGTTAGTGAGCCGCTCTTCGATCCCATTCTCAGCGCAGTCAGTGCTGTAAACACCAAGCACACAGATGGCACAGCATCAGCGTCAGCTGCAAACCCTGCCTGCGAGCTACTGGAAACATTCCTTTGCTCATTCCTCCCTCCACCCTGGTGTAACTCCACGGCCTCAAAGCTGGCACAGGCTTGCAGAAGGGGAAACAAGTTCACAGCTCAAAGCCTAGGGAGCTTTAGTTTCAAAACATGGGGTGAGAAGGCTTGCTGCATTCTTAAGTCCAGGTCAAAACAGGATATTATTTTGTTCTTTTACTTGTGAAGAAGATAATTCTTTGGGGAAAGGCAGATTGGACAAACACTTTGCAAGACACAGCTGCAGTGAACTATAAGACAGTGAATTCCCAGGGGCACTGGAGACAGATCCACTTGGGAACCTCAGAAGACTAAAGGCAGCCTTGGGAGACAGGAGCTGCTAAGAACTGCTGTAAATGTGAACCACAACCTTTTATCTGTCATGAGGCTCTTCTGTTGTTCACAAAGTAGGAGTCTTGCTGCTGTGTCTGTTCTTCCCCTTAGGAAGAACAGATCAGATCAGAATTGTCACCCATCTATTTTAATTTGAAATCACTTTGGCATCAAAATCAACAAGGTACCCTTCAAAAGCCAGTCTTAGCACTTGCTGTCTGCAATGTTCTTTCCTCTCATCCTCAATGGAAAAAACAACATTGAATGCTTCTCCTGAAGCTTTACAAAAAGCAGGGCTGCTGGTACAACAGCATTTTCTTGGTAAGCTAAAGGACTTCACAGTACAGCATACAAGCAGTAACAAGACCTAATCTTACTCAGTATAGAATGTGCAAATAATGTCAGCCAACCATTTATTATTCCAATCAAAATTAGCCTAGAAACAGCAGTCTGTTAATCTGCTTGCCAGTAAATTTGCTCTTTGAACAGGAAATAAATCACTGTAAGGGTAAGGGTGTCTTATTTTTTGCCATTTTTTGGTAAATCTTTCATTTCCACAAAGGAATAGTTTCCTGTTAAAGATAAAACAAGTCTGCAGCAGGTGCAGTAATATATATAGTGTGAGTTGACAGCCAGAGCTGCCTCTTTGGACAGATAAATGTACCTGAGCACAAGCAGCAATGCTAAAGTTCATTTAAGAACCCAGAAAAATCAATGACCAGAGACAGGAAGCAAAATCCACAAGGAAAAGTATCCCCCCATGAAATTCCCTTTCACAGCACCATACAGGCTGCTCTGAGAGGAATGACCAGAACATCAGGGTACTTCCCACACAGTTTTCTTTATTTGGCAATGTGTAGAAATGACACTGGGGGTGACACCTATCACCAGGCTTGTGTCCCATTGTTGGCTGCCATTGATTGGCCTGGACTAATCAGCCACTGAACTCTAAGTATAAACATTAACTTGGCCTTTGCACAAAAATAAGTAGTAAGATTGTTCTATGTTCAGGTGAGGGCTCTTCTATGGCATGATCAAAAAGGAGAGGGTAAGATTAATTTTGATGCAACCCTACACAGACTCCTCTGCCATCACCTCTTGTCATTCTTTTCTAGAGCCATCTTATCCAGCATATTTTTGAATTGTCCATGTTTAGGGTACTTTGCTTCCTTTTAAAGTCAGCATTTTGCTTTACTGAGGTCTTTTCACGCATGAAAGGACAGAGATGGAGCAAAGTTTCTCACCACTACTAAGCAGAATCTATTATCTTTTCTCATTTGGGTTTTTGGGTGGGTTTTGTTTGTTCATTTGTTTATTTGTACTACTCTTCTCAACCATACAGTCATAAATGAAACAGCCATACTGATAGGACAACACAGTGCACTTCTGAGACCAAAATAAACAGTCAAAGGGGAATTATCTCAGCCTGGAGAGGCTTTGTTGAGGGGAAAAGCACACATTTCAGTATCTAGCTTTTATATGGGGATTTTTTTTTTTTTTTGCAAAATGGTCTTGCACATGCTATGGCCCAACTCATCTTTACTGCAGTATGCTAGCAAAAAAGCTTACTGCTTTCAGCAAGAGTGAAGCTTATGCTGATGCAAACTTTTCAGACCCACTCATTAATCTAGCATCTGGAAGCCTGTTAATCAGAGCCACAAGGTTTCTTTAATACTCCCAGTGGCTTACAATCCTCAGCAAGACTTTCCATTTTGTGAAACGATTAGTTACTGTGTTACACAGAGGGAGGAACAAAAGCTGAAATTTGTTACCGATTGTGCTCTCAGCAGTCACCCAGTTATAAAGCAATGCACCTGGAAATCCCTTCTCTGAAGTGCAGCACAATGAAGGCACTAAGTTGCCTATTACAGCTCCCTTCGGTCCCAACCTGTGTTTAATTTTTAAGGATATTGAACAGGTCATTTGAGACACTGTTAGCAGTAACTTTAAAAATCTTCAGAGTTTTCATCTTGAATGCCAGCAGGCTTATTTGAGCCTGAGAAAGTAGTGAGATCACTTACAGTCTCCTGAGAGTGGAAAAACCCCATGCATTTATGTTCATTCTTCCAAAGCTGCCTTTTGTATCAACCTTTGTTATGATTTAACTACAAGGCTAATCAAACCCAAAAAAGAAGACCAAAGGCTCTTTCTGGATATTACTCTGCTATGATATATTATAAGGCAGTTAGTTGAAACAATGAAGAGTGTTTTTTCTGAAGCCAAACTGAGATTAGGATTTGCAGGCTAATATAAACAAGACAGAGAAATTTAATGCTATAGAAAGGAACTTTACCCCGAAGACAGTTCCCAGATGCACTTGAGCTTTGTTACTATTTTTTTTTATCTGACTTAGGAGGGATTCATTCCTCTCCTGATCCAATGATTTCAGGGATACCTCCAGACACCTTGTTGCCCTAGAACATAAGTCATATCGAAAACCACTAGCATTTCTTCACCTTTCCATCTGACTATAGACATATATTTTAGGTGATGGAGAAATCACACTCCTAACTCTAGCAAATTAGTACCACAAAAATAGCTTATTCTGAGAAAAAATCAGCACTGACAAGGAAAAAAAAATAAAACGCAATCATGGAACACATTCTTGTAAATCTTTCCCAATCAAAAAAAAATTGTCTTGGGCCCAATCCTCAGCCATCCCAAAGCAATGTAATTATCTCCTGAGACGTGCTTGGTTTCCCCAAAGGTATTGTCACCAGTTTTGCACTGAGTCTCTTTGTCTTTTGGCAGTTCAGGCCCTTTAAGCAAGGAACGTTATTCTGAAAACCACTGAATAAATTCTGATCACATTCCTTTGCATCATCACTGTACTTTCTGCCCCCTGGCTGCTTGTGCCTAGCCCTCAGAGAAAATCCTTTGCCATACAGCACTGACACTTGGCAAATATTTTGGAGACGAAGTCAAGGCCCTGGGAAAATTATTGTGTTCTTAAGAAGTAGAAATAAGCACTGGTTAAAAATATTTTTATGAAAAATTAAGACATTTTAGATGCAAAAGTGTATTTTTTTAATTAGATGAACCAATGTTGCCTTTACTCTAGCACTCTTCTCTTTGAGAAGAAAATTCAAAAACCTCCTCCTCATCAGAAATGATGAAAATTACTTGTCATCTAGTGAATTTTATGTGTAGATATCAGGATTTTTTCTGTGGTTTAACAGTTTTTGGGGAATGCATCAGAATATTTTTTTTAAATGTACTGTACTATTTTTAAGTGTACAGTGCTCTATACTGCATAAAATTCACTTCTAAATATGAAATTAAACTGGAAAGTAATTACAGAATGGCACTCAATATAAATGGAAAAAGGAAAGTGCATCAAGAAGACCTTTGGATAGGAGGAAAAAATAAGAAAAAAAAAGGGAAAATACACAACAAATAGTTTCTAAGCTTTATATCACATAATTATAGAATTGCTAGAGTTCAAAGGGACCTCTGTAGATCTTCCAGTCCAACCACTCTGTCAAGGCAGGATCACCTGCAGCAGATGACACAGGAATGGGTCCAGCTGGGTTCGGATCCTCTCCAGAGAGCCTCCTTGGGCAGCCTGTTCCAGTGGTCTGCCATCCTCAGTGTAAAGTTCTTCCTCATGCCTCTTCCTTCTGTTTTAGTTTATGGCCATTGCTCTTTGTCCTGTTGCTGGGCACCACCAAAAGGAGTCTGGCACTCTCCTCTTGGCACCTGACTTTGAGATATTTCTATGTATGGATGAGATCCCCCTCAGTCTGCTCTTCTCTAGATTAAACATGATCAGCAGGTATTATTGAGTTATTTATCTTTCTCTTTTAGAAAATGAAATATGGCCATTTATCCTATTAAAGATTGCCTATAAATCACAGGTACTTAGTCTTCCAGGGAATATTTCAACTCCTTTCCATTAACTGTACTAAATATGAGTTGGAGGATTTTTTAAGAAGTAAAATGTTACTAAAGGCCTCATAATGATTGACAGAAAAAGTGTAGTCTTTTCACCTATCCTGAGACTTTTATAACACTGGCATGAACACGTGAACCAGTCACCTCAAACTATCTCCTGTTAAAGTAACTGGGAACAAGTAGAGCCAGTCAGGCACATGTGACTGGTTTTAGGGCAAAATCAGTCACACCCTACAATTTTCAGTTACTCTGAGCTAAGTATGAAGGAAGCCAAGAAAACTAGCTTCAATATATATGTCTACATGTCAAATGAACCCCTGTGAGTTTGTCCAGTGGGATCAGCAAATTACTTCAAAATCTGTACTGAGATTAATGAAGATTGGTAATATTTCTACTGTTGTGTAGGGAGTGTATGAGAGGACTATTACATTATATGGCCAAAAATTCCAGGAAGGTTACTGGCTTTTATTAAAATCTAGAGGACAATAATCCATTTTGCACCAGTCTCTTCCTTCATTTGCTTCATATACATTGCAACCCAAACCCATTTAATGTAATCCCAGGCACAGTTTCCTGCATCATTTATCTCCCTGTGGTGTTGTTCTTTCTTTGTTATAATATATTGTGGACAAATGGTGGTTAGAGAGCCCTTCACAGAAACACATACAGAGCCTAGAGTGTGTCTTGAACATAACTAACAACAGAGCAGGACCATCATCCTCCATGTCTGACAATTTAGACTGAGAAATCCAGGTCTTGATCTGAACATGTGCCAAAGGCAAGAGGTTTGACAAGAGCCACATAGGATATAGGGAAAAATACACAGAAGGGGCGTTTCCCTGCTATTTCAGATGTCTTCTTTCTAGGCAGGTCAACCAAGAAATAGTACCTCATTTGGAGGAAGCACACATGTGCCTTTGAGTGGCAAAATCTAAACTGTTGAGTCACGGAGAAATAACATGATTTTCCACAAACTTCCTCTAGTTACTGACCCAGTGCAGCCTATGGAATAAGGTGCTGGATGTAATCCCCCCCACCCCCCATGTGAGTGTCTGAATGCTGAAACCCAGGTAGTCCCAGGTCATGTAGTTTTATATCCTGTAATTTATAGCTTACAATCCCATTCTGCAGTACTTTTTCAGAAGTGTAATCAAAAGGAATTCTCTGCAGTTATTTTGTACACAACCAAAACATGAGGTCAGTTCTATGCCCGATTTCAGCTTTTCCCACAGATTTTTAGTGGAAAAACACCTGGCCTAGTTCTATTGTAGTAGACAAGTCTTATTTTCTGTAAGTGTATTTGGTGCAATTTTTTAATAGATTCTAAGCCATATTCCTGAGTGTACTGAGCCATTAATGTATTCAACTTTTGGTTTTAGTGCTCTACAGTCATAGCAGATGTTTAGAAAATTGTGTTCATAGGGTTGGATCTGTTGCATCTGCTTCTTCTGAGACATGCTGCCTTTCTAGCTCATTGCACTCTCTTTAAATTAAAAATAAACCTAAAAATCTGAGCTTGTCCTTGATATTAATCAGAAAAAAAAGAGAGAAAAAAGAAAGAAAATTACAATCACATTTATTTATAGGAACTTTTTTGTAAACCAGAACAAAAACCAGATTGAAAAAGTTTCTTAGGTTCTGTGAGTGACCATTGTTCATCTCTGTCAGTTGACTAAAACCACCATCTAAATAAAGAAAATATAAATACTGGTTGGAATTAACACCATCAAACAACAACTATGATAGAAAGCATGGTAGCCAAGCCAGGATTAGCAGCCAGCAACCATAAGCTGCCTTGTCTTCAGTCTCTGCTATGGCTTTGAACCCTGTAGAAAGGACAGTAGGACAACTGTTCTCACTCCTACCTCCAAAGGACTTACTTTGATACCACATGACAGCTATGATTTACAAAAATTTACTTATAGCTGTTATTACTGCTTCCTATCCTGCAATCAACTACCACATACAGGTGTTTGCAACACCCCAGTTTTCCATTTTTGGACAAGTTTGCCCCAAAGACAAAGGAGACCAAGGATCCTGCTTGTCTTGGGTTTGCTCTGTTCAAATGCGCTGTACTATAAGCTGTTCTTGTGCAGCTAAAAGCATACCAGTGGTCAGCCACAACTCTCTGATTACATGAAAACCACATATCAGAGAAACTTTCACTTCTCCCTGTCCCAGATTGTCCCAGAATTTAGCTGGGCCAGGAGACTTAACTTGGTAAGCATTTCCAAACTGCTCACTCTGAACCTTCAAGTTATGCCCTCTTGGCTTTCATTTATTCCATGTAATGTGAGGCAGCCAAGATGCTGACATTCCAGCTTGCCCTTTGAAGGTACTCAGCTCTCACTGTTGGCTGTGGTCCAAGGCACTTTTTAAGTAGCTTTATGTTTACATATTGGGGAAAAAAAGAGTGTATAATCATTGAAGTGTAGGTAAAAGCAAACAAGATGGGAATTAGACTGGAAATATCAAGCATCATGGCCAATATATATACCATTATGTATGAAAAAATATTTAATGGAGGATTTTTGGTTCCAGAAATATGAGGTTGTTGCAGGTTCATTCCACCTAGATTCTAAATGTTAGGTACCTGTTATAAAACCTTTATACATACTTTGCCTATATTATTGGAGAATCAGAGGCTGCTTTATGGAACAATTCTTTCTACCATCAAAGAAACCTTCCTTAAAACGAGATGGTAAGGAATCTGGAGCTCACTTTACCCATTTTTCCTCTCTCTTATCTACAGAGGAAGCCAGTAAAAGATGTTTAGTTGCCCATATATCTATTTCCTCTGATTTCTGCAACCCTAGAGTACATAAGATGTCCATAAGAAACTGGCACTTACAGCATGGGACTTGCAAGTTCTTCTAACACAGTAGATAGTGACCAGGTGGAATATCTTAAATGATCTCTAATCACAGAAAGCACTTTGCATGTGGGCAGCAGAGCCCACCCTAGATGAATGATTATCTTGGACTAGACTTTAGATGGCTGCATTTGGGTGGAGTTAATCCTGACACCAGCGCTCAGTTTAGGTGTCTTGGACTGGACTTGGCTGCTCACACAATGTATTATCTTTTGAGATGTTTTAGAGTTATGTTGTCTGCATACCAGTTGCCACTCCAGCACAGAGGTGCTCCCATAGGTCCTGCATCATATCTGCCAACCAACATATCCAATTACACCAGATACCTCTGAGCTGGCAACAAACCCAAGTCAATGTCTGTATTGTCTCAGTTCTGTGGAGTCAATCTTCTATTATCCAGGCCTACAAAATCTGGTTCTGTTTCAAGGAGAAGCCGTCAGGCATAAAATCTAGACAAAATCTAAGGATAGGTCGTTTAAATTCACGTAGGAGCTTCTATATCCAAGCATATCACTATGCTAACATCAAAGGAATGCCACTGGACTTGGACAAGAAATAATTTCAGATCCCTTGCAAAAGACAAGCCCCATTTCAAAAATGAAGGCAAGAGCACAGGTGTGAGACCTGACTACCTGTTTCCTAGACAGAAATTTAGTAGATAAGGAGAACACTTGACAAATTAGTACATTAATATTTTGCTTTTTGTAATAAGGGGCAAGAAGTATGCGACTGTTGTGAGATAAAGATGAGTTGTTGTTTTTTGGTTTTTTCTTCTTTAAGTAAAAATAATTTATTAGGGGGAAAAGGAATGAACTGTGCCACAAAGAGATAGTTTCCACAGCTATCAACTTCCACCTTTGTTTTCCTTATTTACCAGGGTTTAAATGCCTTTTTTTTTTCTGAATTTTTTACAGCATTAGAGACATCTAGTGGCTTAAAAGCATAAAAGAATGACATATTCTGACAGGTCCTACCCCACCCTGAAATACATGGGAAAAAAAATGGGTCAGTCACTCAATCCAATAAAGCTGAGGTAAAGGAAAGCATTTTTCCTTTTGCATCTCCCAAAATATTGAGATGGGAAAAGGGGATAGAGGTGAAAGAATGATGGTACAAGTTACATGTGGGCATGGAAAGGAGAAAGCACTGAGAGATACTGGTATCTTAGCCTGGAGTGTAAAGCAACTCAACTGGGTCATGTGAAATTTAAACATAAATCTCAACCAGTTCCTGTTCTGAATCTCATGCAAAACAAAAAGTTATTTATTTTTTGTTTTACAGCCGTTGCAATCGCCAACAGAACATGACTGGGAGTTTATCCCAGGTCAGCAGCTGTTGCATGGAAATCAAAGTGGTTTCTTGAAAAGCCAAGTAGAAAATTTTCTGCCTAATGTTGAGAAAATCACCCTTTGTTAAAAAGTGAAAAAATCATAACAGGCTGGAATTCAACACTTGGTTGGAAAAACTAGGACAGTTTGATATCAGCTGCAATTTTGTTGAAATCAAGGAGTTATGCAGCAGATCAAATTGGTGCAGTGTATGCCAATAATAACATAAAGTTTCTTGCTTAAAACAACAACAACAAGAACAACAACAACAACAGAAAACCCCACAACATCATATTGTTGAAATGTTGATTTCTATTCTGAGTAGTTAAAAGTTTCTCCCCAACATTGTCTTCCATTCCAGCATACTTGCAAAACCTGGTTACTAAGGGAAACCAGGGTTCACAGAGATGTGGTGCACATCTACATGTTATCCCTAAAAAGACAAGGGACACTGAGATAGAGTGTAGATGAAATCTGCAGACTCCTCAGGCAGTTTTACTATTTAGAGCACCAGTATGTGTGGAGATTGTAAAGAAAGTCAGATAGCTCGTAATTATTAGCACATATTTCTGTACATTTTCCTTTAGGCAGTTACACCCAATCCATTTGGAATGAGATAGAATATATTTTCTCTTATATTGTTTAGGAGTTGCACAAACATGTATCTATGGATCATGACAGAAGGTGGGGTGTTTTGCAACACTTTGTTGCTTGGTGTAGCCTAGGTGCATATTTTCCTTGATACTTCACCCTGGGGTATTTGTCACCCTTTGGGAAGAGAAGACAAAGGTACTCTTCCAAAGAGTACCTGAGGATCCTGATACAGAAGGCACCTCTGTGTTTCTGGGTAAGGCATGAAAGACACAGAAGAGGAGAGACCCGGCATAAGGGAGACTGTAGTACCCACAGAAAATGGGAAACCACTGAAAAGCTTCTGAGAAAATAGCCCTGTCAAGATGTGGAGGAGACATAAAGTAAAAGATTGTTCATGGGTCATTCTCACAGTTTGTTCCAAAATAAAACCTAACATTGAAGATTCCAAGCCCTCCATAGGATGTCCTTGGTGTGCTCTGTTTCAGTGTACAACGAGGGTGGATGCAATTTCTGAGTATTCGTAGAATCACAGAATCGCAGAATGGTCTGGGTTGGAAGGGACCTTAAAGATCATCTAGTTCCAACCTCTCTGCCACAAGCAGAGATGCCACTGACTAGATCAGACTGTATGTCAGGTATTGTACACAAGACAGCCTGGTTCAGCCGAGTGTATTGCAAAGCAGAATGAATTCATGGTGGAGTGGATTGGCACAGCCCACTGTCACCAGCATAAGCAGACATTTCTGCAAGCCAGGAAGTCTGAAACCTGATCTCTTTCAGACTCTGTTATTAAGCTTTAGGCATGTATATTATCTGTACTTTCCAGAAAATAGAAGATAAAATTGCCCTGGGCAGTTTTTTTTTCTTCCTCATGCCTGCCGGGGCAAGTCAAGCCTGTAAGCCCACATAGTGCAGAGTGACTTAATACAATGAATCTACAGATGAATAACAACTTCTAAGTTTTTGAATTAATGAGAAATATAACAGGCTTTCTCCTAGCCCAATTGCTTGGTGTATTATTTTTATGACTGAGCATTTTATTTCATCTACCCAAATTATCCTCTAATTGTCACAGTCTGGTTACATATAAGCATTTGGTGTGGGTTACCAAAAGCAACAGATCAGGTATCTATTCAGTCTACAGACCAGCCTTCCAGTGACAAAAATACAGGGACCCTCATTGAGAAAGTGTTAAAAAATCACTGGTTCTGACATCATCATTGAAGTCTCAATCTGCTTCTTCCTTTTTTATTCCGAAATGCATCCAGGTTCCTGTCAATACTATCACTGCCTCTCCACAATAACCATTATATTCTCTCATGTCAGTTATCCACCTGCTAAGTTGACCCATCATACAGTAACTATGAGTCACCTACATCCTTTTTTTTTTGGCTGGTAACCAAGATCCTCCAATTGATTTTTGTTTTTTTTTTTTTTTGCTAATTCCCAGCAAGATCAATGCACAACTGAAATTCAGTGCCACATGGCTCTTCATCAGAATCAGATTGCTGGCTGCAGCACCAGGAGACACAAGGACAGATAACAAAAAATAGGTGGAATTGAAGATTAGGTACATATTATGCTGCAAAATGTGTCTATCAGCCAGATGGGTTTGAGTTTACTGCATGCCACTATCTCCTCCAAACCAATGGTCTCACTTTGTGTAGGGATGGTATCACTGTTCAGGTACCAAACAATTTTTTTTTTCTGTGCTGGTCTGTACCTGTCTAAGCGCTTATCTCAGTTATCTATATCTGGGGGCACAATTTGACTATATAAAAGTACAAACTTGCAGATACGTGATGCAACATAACAAGATACCTTACCCCTTATCTTGATCACTTGGTAATAGCTCCCTGGTTTTCATCTCTTCAGTGGAAGAGATGGAATCTACCCAAGGTACTGCAGGGAACATAATCAACCATCTACTACCTGATTTAAGTAAGTGACAAAACTGCAAAGAGTTGATTATTCCAATGTTAAAAAAAAAATAAACAGGATAAACATACAGTTTCAAGCACTGGTGCATGATTATCCTTCCCAGCTAACTGCTGCCAAGAGTTTTGGCACTGTCATGACCAAAGTTCACGCTCCCAGACCATCCCTTGTATCAGTGAGGGTTGGCACAGACCAACCAAATGAAGTTTTCACTCACTTGAAGGTATGGAAAAAGTTATGTCTCAAGAAGAAAGAATAAAGTTGCAGTGGGTGTGTCACACCATGCTGCTGAGCCAGCTTGACTTATTTTATCTGTTAAACCCAGTGCTCCTATCAGTCCTGCTCAATCAAACAGTCCCTCACCAGCCTGCCAGAACTCTCAAATAGAACTAATCATAACCTCTAAGGGCGGTTTTAGTTCAACTTTAGAGCCCAAAGATCCTTTATCATTCACAACTGTGTTTACTTGCTCCATTTATTCATTCAACATCCCAAAGAACAGAAGTAGCCGTATAAATAGATTGATCACTTTTGACAGTATTGGCATGTCTCCAGCGTCTTATATTCAAAATCCACCCCTGCAGGTTTATGGCTTGAAGAGAGAATGCACAATATCTCATGTTGGTTTTTTGCAACAAAGAAGCAGCTTGAATATGCTAACAGTGTTATACAGCTTTTCATTTGCTCTCATTTTCTTTTAAAATAAGTGGGCATAAATCATAAAATCACCCACACCCCCTCACTGAATGGTTAGCTCCAGGAAATGTATTCATCTGTAGTTCATTGACTACCAGACAGCTATTAGTTTTGCCCTCAGCAAAATCAGCTATAAGATCAAGGCTTATTTTAAACAATCAGTAAGTCAAGCAGGCTTGTATAAAAACAATTTGCCATTTTCACTGGTATGGAAACAGAACTTTTGGCAAGATTTCAGTATCCCACGTATCTGTCTAAAAAAATCTATGCCAAAATCTTTGCCATAACATTTCCCACCCTTAGTAGCTGTGTTGCTCTAAATCATAGAATCATTTTGGTTGGAAAACACTTCTAAGATAATTGAGTCCAACTGCTAACCCAGTAACTGCCAAGTTACCAGTAAAATATATCACCAAATGCCGCATCTACACCTCTTTTAAATACTTTCAGGGATGGTAACTCAACCCACTGTTCCAGTGCCTAACAATCTTTTTGTGTGAAGATATTTTTTTCCTAGTATGCAATCTAAACCTCCCCTGGGACAACCTGAGACCATTTCTTCTTGTTGTATCCCTTGTTCCCTGGGAGAAGAAGCTGATTCCCAGGTATGGACCTGGCCATACCCTCCTTCCAGGCAGTTGTAGAGATCAATAAGATCAACCTTGTGCCTCCTTTTCTCCAGGTGACACACCCCCAGCTCCCTCAGCCACTCCTCATCAGACCTGTGCTCCAGACCCTTCCCCAGCTCTGCTTCCCTTCTCTGGTCACACTCCAGCACCTCAATGTCTTTCTTGCAGTGAGGGGCCCAGAACTGAACACAGGATTTGAGGTGAGGCCCCACCTGTGCCCAGTACAGGAGGACAGTCACTGCCCTGGTCCTGCTGGCCACACCCTTGCTGATACAGGCCAGGGTGCCATTGGCCTTCTTGGCCATCTGGGCCCACCCTGGCTCATGTTCAGCCACTGCTGACCTGTTCTCTCAGCCTTCCTGGACTTTGCCTCGCAGGGCTACCTCCCAAAGAATACTCTCAACCAGTCTCCTAAATAGGCCAAAATTTGCCCTTTGGAAGTCCAAGGCTGCAGTTCTGCTCATCCTCATCCTTACTTGAGGATCGCTAACTCCATCATTTCACAATCACTGCATCAGTCATCACATCATCCACCAGTGCTTCTCTGTTCGCAAGCAAAAGGTTCAGAGGGTCACCTCCATCTGTGTCAGGAAAACATTATGTATCAGTAAAACACTCCTGGGATTTTCCACATTTGCTTTGCCAAAATTTTCCAAGTAGATTATACCACAGCCGTTCTTTTACGCCTATCGGTTGTGTTACTAGGAAAATAAATCAGATCAGACCTATCTCAGAAATAAATCAAGTACACCAGCTAACACTTACAAACTTCGCTGCTTTCATTAAATGGCAGCAGGCTGTTCACTGCTTTTGGGTTATTTATCTCATTTTAAATTTTCTCATAAGTGGTCTATTCTTAATGTCTTCCAAATCCATTACTCTCACAGGTCTTTGATACAGAGTATATCTCCTCTGCAAAACCATACATGGAGCCCCTGGGTAAGATATTTTTCAGCCTATATCATAATATTCTAATTACTGTCTAATGGCACTTCCTAGGAAGAAAAAAAAAAAACATAAAAAAATGTAATTAAGCAAAGCAACCTAAGGCCATACCAATCCTAGGGGTTAAGATTTGGATATTCACAAATATAATGAATTTAAATTTCTTTCTGTAAATTATCACCCAATGAAAATTAAAATGTAGCTTTTCAGACAATCAAAGGTTGTTAATCCTTGGTTACACATTGGTTCCCATCAAGATAAAATAATATAAATAATCATCCATGGTTTACATTAAGTTTCATATTGTGTCAATATAACCAAGATTTCTCTTTTCAAATGGGATGATAAATATGCTCACAAAGCTTTCCCTTTAGCACACCTCAGAGTACAATACGTGCACAATTCTCAGAGAAACGGTTTCCTGACAGATTATTTGGGGTGAAAAATATTATCTCCAAGATGTGTTAAAGTGTGTCATTAATAGCTGCAGAGGTTTTTTCAGTAATTTAATGATTTCAGCATTTTTAAATTCAATTTTCCAAACCCTATATTTGCACATTTGTATTGCCTATGTACATAATTTATTATTTTAAAATTATGTTTATATACATCAGGTTGTCCATTCATTAAAAGAAAAATGACATGTGCAGCACCAGGAGCTGGAGTTAAGGTGGTTTTTTCAAAATAAGTATAAGTTTCCCTTGTATATGGAAAGCAGTATTAAGAGCACTAAATCATCTTGTCTCTACAAAACATATGAACTGTAAATGAATGAGGTAGGCAATTTTATTTAATTAGAATCAATAGTATCATCCTTTAATTAAAGAATATTGATTGTGTTATGCAGAGGGAAGGTTTGCAGAGGGTATGCTTTCTGTTTGACTTGCAAAATTATGTCAAGGGTCAAATTGGACTTGTACCTGAAATACCCCATTCAAGAAGAATAATCACTCTGAATTCACCTAGGACCTTCCCTTAAAGCACACAAGTAGAAATCCAGTGCTAAATCTTTAAAAAGAAAACAGAAGATTTTAACTGAGAAAGATGTGAGCTTTTTTATATTCCTCCTCCTGAGGATCTTCAGAAAGGTACAATGCCCTACTTTTTTCCTGCTTTCTGTGTCAGGAAGATCAATAGGGAAGTGCATGGATTAGGAACCTCATTGCTTTTGCAGCATCTTCCATACACATACAACACACTATTTCATGACACTTCAAGGAATGGTATGATGAGAAAGCAAAGTTGTCTCAGGTGTCATCATTTTGTTTTAAGACCTAAGTGCTGTAGCTTCTAGCTATTACTGATATAAGAATGATATGCAATCCCCAATATTCCCATTTTCCTCTACATGGCCAAAGTGAACCTCAGAATTGCATGGTACTGAACACTGAAATTTTATTAAGCCACCAATTAAGTGCTGAAATACACACCAGTTCATGTCAATAACAGTGACAAAGAGGCATGCTCTTGAAAAAAAAGCCTGTGCAAGCCCAAGACACTTCCTTCACAGTAATCATCTGAGCCATACATCATGAGCAAAGTAGAATAAAATAAAGTTAAAAGGTAACTGTGTGCCTATCTACAAAGTCCCTGCAGACTGAAATTTAGCTGAGCTGTGCAAGGGGAGGGAAAAGAGTGTAAGTATGTATTAGTAAGTTGCAGGAAATATTCCATGTTTGAACATACATGATCACTAATCACTAAACTGCAGGTCTTTTCAGCAGCTGCTTCTTTGCGTACTGTAATTCTTATCATTATTAGTCATTACTAGAATTACAAGACCATAAACTTCTACTCAAAATTTGACCAATACTATTAAAAAACAAAACAAAATTAAACAAACATATACAAGGAGGTATTCCTGTTTCCCAGAGGTCCTCTGGAAAAGAACAGGAAATGGACAAGAATGGGAAAACTGTTGCAGAGGGTTGAAAAGACTCCCAGTTTTACAGTGGGTTGCTGATGACATTTTACACCATTCCGAGTTTAGTGCTCTTAACCTGCTCCCCTCCATTCTTTGTGTTGGCAGGGACTAAAACCTCAGATTTTGCTCTGAAGTAAATTTTGCATCAGTTAAATGTGAGAGTGTATTGCTTCTGTCATTACAGAGCCTATGTCCTAAAATGAACACACACACACTTGCAGACTTCCCCTCCTGGACCACATCAAGGGTGGGACGCATGGACATGGAAACAGTGCTGGTACATAGATCCCTTCACCAATGGACCATGTATGGAGGACTTCCATGTGTCAGTGTGCATGGCATTATGCAGGACAGTCTGCCTGTGCAATGCCCTGCTGCCTTTGCCAGTCCATCAGTAGAAATGATAATGCACATGCCTCTGTTCAGCTGGTGGTGCCTAGAGAGGCTACCTGGAACAGAGGCTAGGCAGAGCTAAAGGAATAAAGTAGATGTTTATTAAAAAGGCCTTCAAAGGATACACCTTGGGCAGTACAAGAGCCTGGCCATGACTCCATGCAAGATGGAAACTGAAACACAAGTTTTGACACATTTATAAGTTTTGGTCCATTTACATATTGGGGTCAATTGTTCAATTACAGCTGCAGGTTATGAAGTCCCATCCTCTCAGATTGCTCTCCTCAATTCACTGTTGTTTATACTTTTGGGGCCTGAAGCTGCAATGGTGTCCTTGGTTCTCAGGCTGGAAAATGATTGTTTTGTCCAACTAAACTGTGAAGAGAAGTTGCTAACACTTTATATGAAGTTCTGAAGAATCTGGAAAATATGAAAGCTGAAACTGAAGGCATCACTGGGATGGAGTTGTGCACTATGGATGGTAAGAATGAGCACCTGCTGATGGAAAGCATTAAGGTCAGTAGTTACTCCTGCCAATAAATGGGATAATAGTTCAACACCTCCTCCATCAGGAAAACCAAAAGGTGGCATGAGCATGAGCATCACTCCATCAGCAAAACTGCAAGGGCAGCAGTAATCAGAGATACCTCCATTCATTTCCATATATTATGTTGACTTCAGAGCAATATTCAGGTCAATTTATCCTGCAGTCTTTAAACTGAAACTATATATTTATTTGATTGAGCACATCCTAAGCATTCTCCATTTCAAAACTTCACTTTATGGGTTATTTCACCTCAGCTATCATTAATATAATGCCCAGGCTAATGAAGCACTCAGTAAATACTAATGAAGTGTGCTGGACTTCTAGTTAGCAGGCCTGTAGGGGGAAGAGAATTGAACAGGTGAATGAAACTGTAAATATATAGCTGTTATGCTTAGGACACTCTGGAGGGCATTTAGATTTATTTCTTTTATCCTCTAGTCCTTCTTCTTCCTTGCTCTTCAGCTTCAGTTTGTGCATATGAGCCTTTGGACTGATACAAACCCTGAAGATTTCTAGGTGGAAAAGATGTTGCTGAGTCGGTCGCACAAGAAAGCAAATGTTGCTCTTTCCCAGTGTGGATAAGTCCCCCCACAATGACATGACCTATTTAAGCAGAGCTCTTTCTTACTGCCAAAAGCTAAGTGTATGGAGAGTTTAGTAACACAATTATGCCTATTAAAGACAATATCGTCAAGCCTCTTACTTTCAGATGGGCAAAGCATTGCAGAGCACAGCTGATATTTGTGGGAAGGCATCCCTCATGTAGTCATGAGGAACCTCAGCTTGTATTTCCTCTGTAAGGAACGGCCTTGAGGCTCTGCAAAACCCAAACACAAAGAAGTGCCGTGGCAGCAGTTCAAAGTGGCTTTCAGCTCCCTGTGTTGCAGCAGTCAGAGAAAAAGTCAAAGTCCCCATGTGCACATCTGACTGGTTACAAAAAAAAGAGAAACCAACAGCCAAAAGCAGACTGAAAAGGTCCAATTAGGCAAATGAGGTTGCATTATGTCTCTGTAAGGAATGTGGTTTGAGTTATAATACTGCCCTTTGGCTCCTACCTTGCTAGTGTCCTACAAAGCACCGCTAGTCTCCTCTCAGCAGGAGAGGTGTTAACAGCTGAGTAGCAGCACCTTGTGAAGACAAGACCACATGTAAGGCAATCCTGACTGACTGATGATACCTTAGGCATACTGATTTGCCAATGCATCTATATTACCTAATGATGAAAAACCTATCTTAGTGATTAGACTCAACTATGAATTTTTTTTTTATTCTTTTCTTTGACACAGATTTAGGCCAGTGTCCAAGAAAATTATTTATCCATACCACAGTTTCTTAATGGTTTCTGTAATAAACCTGCCTTCTTCTCACTAATTGTCAGGCTGGGTTATAACATACTAGGTGTACCTTGCAATTTCTGGCACAAGGTGTTGGAAGGTTCAACCTAGAACTAAAGTTAGTACTGTGAAATCTGAGTTCTAAATGGCTGTGGAGAACACACAAGTAAATCTATAGGTTGGGTGATAATCCCCTTTCCTATGCTGGTCCAGTTCTATTCATGGGTAGGAGATCAGAAAGGTGTGCAGGGTTCTCATGAGTGGTTTCCTAGCACAGGAAACTCTCAAGCAAAGCTGAGTAAGGTATTTTCTACACTTTCTGCCAGCACTGATGTAATGACCTTATCATGTAAGACAAATCAGTGAATTAATCCCTGTTTTGCCTGTTAAAAAGATTTGTTCTCTTTTAGGTTCTTTGGCAAGAACCATGAGGTAGTCCCCCAAAAAATCCTCTCTCCCCACCTCAAAAAAAACCCCTCTACGAAACACCAAAGCACAGAATTCATCAGCCTTAGTCACCATACCATCTCTTTTTATTAATAGAGCCTTGACATGGAAGAGTTTTCTGGCCAGACATTTTTCACACCCCAATAGGCTCAAATAAAAAATTATTGCCAGCACAATGATTTAAATGTAAGATGTAACACTACAGCACTTGCCTAGCTTGATTTTTTAATGTCAGTTCCAATGTGTCTGACACATGCAAGACATAAATGAATATCCATATTTCCTTGGAATTAAAGGTTCCCTGACAGCACACGGTATGGAGCATACGGCACTCCCGATGGGTCCTTATTGTGGACTGGCATTATTTTCACCTCCTTCATTCTTCCCCAGCCAGCTTTAATAGTGGGAGCCAAGACTCTCCCCACTAACCTCAGGGGCAATTTTCTCAAAATATTTGATATAAAGCAGTCTATGCTATATTTGCTAATTGCATTTGTCAACTTCCCTTGCCAAAATTTTCTCAAGTAACAAAACCATTGGCAATAAACATGGAGATCTCTGTATTTGGGTGGAGGAAATGTTTTTTACAGTGCATGAGGTAAAGGTTATAAATGAGATATGATTGCTTGTTTCATAGAGTTGGTCCATAGAGCTTCCTCTGCCCACACTGTGTCAAAATTGGCACCTTTCTCCTTTTTAAAGTAACTTGTTTTCTGATATATTTCTACTCAGCCTCTTTCTCCGCCTCCTAATCTCTTTGTTCAGCATTTCCTCCCGACACAGAGTCATCACACCATTCATCTGCATCAATCTGTCTGCCGCTCACAGACTTTGCTGGGTCTGCCTCATCAAGTGCAGTCACTAAATTCATATCTTTTTTCAAGTCGGTAATTGCCTTCAGCTTCACGCTGTCATTTCTGCTTGTGTTGATGTCTATTAGATTTTTGTCTACTGTTTCAGAAGTCTGTGTCTTGTTCCTTCAGTCACATAAACTCCAGCTCTGCCAGTAATTTACCAGCCCATCCTGTCTGAAACTATAGAAATTATGTTTCTGCATACACAGTTCTCTGTTCATCATGAAAAACGTGAAATATCTAATACCTGTAACCATGTGCCCAGGTATCAAGCACAGGATTTATGTCTTCCAGCCTCAAGGTGTGATTCAGTTTGAGATAAAACTACTACTAACATATTATGCCTACATGTCTGTGTCTCCATGTATAGCAGTGTCCAAGCTCCTATTACAGCAGCAAAGACTAATTCGATTAATTTGTCCTCACACAAACCTCTAGTGCCATCTGAGATGCCCTTAAGCTTTCTGTCTGGCTTTCAGCCACAGGCTTGGAGTCCCTTGTCAATATAGGAAGTACAATCTAGAGCAATTCAATTTATCCTAAGTCTGGCTAAAGCCAGAGGGTCAGCAGAGTTGCTTTTCAGGCTCCAGTGTAGTGATTAAATTTTCATTGACTAAAGCAGGAGGTTAGGCACTTAACTCACAGGTAAACACCTACATGCAGGCATCTGAGTTTAAATGTCTTAATCTGGAGCTGACTTCCACCCTACAGGCTCTGTTCAGTTGCCCAAACATATGGTGCAATTTGCAACACTCGGAGTGTCCAAATCATCTACAATCCTGACAGAATGACACAAGCTACAGGAGCACTGCTCACAGCCACATGGAATACCCTGGGGCATTTCAGATGGCACTAGAAATCAGTGTCTAGGCTACTGAAAGACTACATGTCTGCAGTATAGATGCCTAAACAGACTTGGGTTCATCACTAAGGGAAGTGAGATGAGGTTTGAATTATGCCTAGGAAAATTCAGTGTGAGGAAAATATATTTGAAAAAATTAGAAGAAGCCTTAGCCAGAAACTCTTGGATATATTTGCCATTTTAAAATAACTACCAAGCCTAAGCTAATTACCTAGACCAACTTGACAGTATACAAATATAGGTTCCTTCAGATAAAAATTTATACCACATAAGAAAGATGTCTAAATTAGGCAGGACAAATTGCCCTCTAGAGCTGTTTATCACTCTCTACAGATTGTGGAAGGAACCTTTAAAAGTATCTTAAATACCTAATGTTTACCAGTCTAATGCTAAACAACATCACATACTGCATTTCCCTATATGATTCAATTATGATTAGCCAACTCCCTAAGTGTTAAATATGTGAAAATTCTTTTCTGTAGGTGCAGATTTTAAATATTTGTGTAAACAATGAGTTTCTGTCAACTGCTTCTATAACATGCATCATGGTAAGGTAGGCGGCCAACATCATGACTTTCCCTTATAAATCCACTCTGAGTATTTATATCTGTATTAATATTGCTGGTTTTGCAAACATTAGGCCTATGAAGTCACAGAATTATTTATCCTGCACTAAACATTTCCTTCTATGGGAATGAGCCATGAGGATTCATGTCTACCTAACTGGCTAAAAAGCTGCAGATGTACACACAGGATATAGCAGACAGAACAGCCTCCTGATAAAGAAAATTCTGCATCAGAATGAAGGGTCTTTCTCCTTTCTTGTATATCACAGTCGATTCTGCCCACCTTTCTTTAAACAGAAAAGGGAAAAATAAAGAGCTTGATTCACTAGTAAAGCCAGTCTGAGTCACCTGCCCTCTGATCAGATATCCTGAATGTTTTACCAGGCCTGAACATAAATGTGCTGTCTACATAGAGCTAACAAAGAACAACATCCGTTGGAGTGCAAGCTCTGAAGAAAAGTAGTCAAATTCAGTCTCTTTGTGTGTGATGACAAATGCTTTCACTTTTTTTCTTATTATTTTTTTTTCAATTATGTGCATGTGTCAGCATATGCATAAACAATGCCTTAAATAATTTTCTTAAGGTAAACAGCACAGAATTAATAGATTTTCAGGTTAAAATGGTGTTATTCAGAAGTAGTTAATGTGTATGATTTATCCATCACCTCTGTGTGAAGTCTTTGAAAAGGTTCTTTTGTTCTAAAGTTAGGGGGTGGAATAAGAACCACAGTAATGTGTAGCATTGAGATGTAAGGAGGAGACATTCAAATGGCATTCATCTAGTCCCACTCTGCTAAAACGAACAAAGGGACTTCATCACTTGTATTTTCTGAATTGTGTTGTCAGAGGGCTAAGCCCAGAACAGATGTTCAGGCCCAGATCAGTTTTACCAAACCATAAAAATTAAATAAAAGTTAGATGTCTAAAGCAGGATTTTTCATACCTGGAATAGCTGTCCAGACCAAGCTGATCATGCACATACTCTTTGCACAAACTGAGAGATTTCCAATGGGCAGTTCATCTTGCCATAAATTGAATGTTTAAGATTAGAAAAGCAGAGTAGATCTCTGTTTTATGCCTCTCTTTGTCACTCCCAAAAGGACTACATTACTATTTTAAACTTGCCATTCATCTAATGCTCAGATGAGGAAAGTTAAGAGAGAGAGAAGCTGCACTTGGATTAAGTACTTTTCCATCTCGTGGGAACTTTTTTCTTACTCCATAAATATTTTTATCTATAGATCATAGATTGAAAAAATCTAGCTCCTCCTTGATTCTTTTCAAGAAAAATTAACTTAAAGTAATTAAAAGAGTGTCAAAATCATAATTTGATTTGATTACCTGCACTATTAGTTTGAAAGTTTAATCATGGAACTCATTGATTTATTCTTGGTTGTGACCTCAATTTGATTATTGTTTTGTGCCACTTTTGATTAGCTTAGTGAAACTGCAATATCTTTGGTGCAGCAACATGTGCACATGTATTTTCCTTGTTCCTACAGTTATACAAAATCTTTTAAAATATTCACAATAGCTTTATCCATCTAAAATACCACATGGCTCACAAATGCTGAGAAAATTGCAAGTTGCCTTGCCATGATTGTAAATTAATAAACTATTTTGTTCAAAAGCTTAAAACTTTATTGATTACAGGTGATATGTGTCAAAGAACAGCAGTGGTTTCTGGTCACTTTACATCCAAGCCTTCTGGGAAATAATCAGCTGAGAGAAGTATCAAGAGAAGAACTGGTCCAAAAAAAAAAAAAAACAAAAAACCCCACCATCCCCCCAAAAAACTGAAGTCTTACAAAGAAAAAGAAAAATTACAAAATAAATTACCAAAAAAAAACCCCCACACCACAACTTTAAAATGGGCCTGAGGTGTAAAATTATTTTAAAAACCTTTCCAACAAGAAGTTTCAATAAATTTTATCTAGGTTCTTGTTCAGTTCTTAAGTTGTTATTCTTAGTTGTTTCATGTTAATTGTATCTTACAGAACCAGTTGCAGCTCTAGTACCCATTGGAGATGGGGTTACCAGCCTTCCTGACAGTCGTATGAGAGCGTGTGGTATAACAGTCAGAGGCATCTGTAAGAACAGAAATACATTTAATTCTTTTCTCCTACCAATGCCAGTAAAGAAGAAGCTCCATTTATGACACATTGCCAAATTTCTTTGGGAACAAGGGTGCTCTTCAGCATGCTGAGGCAGAGGAAGGAAGTCAGGTACAGCAAAGAGCAACTTTGTTGTGGCTCACTGAGCTGTTAAAACAGCAGGAAAGAAATAAGCTCTCACTCTCTGATGTGCAAGTTCCATTTCTCTGGAAAGCTGAGGGGACACTGTTATGGTCATAAAAGAACTGATGAGAAAAGGAGTTAGTGCTTTCGATTTGACCAGTACTTCTGGATAAAAAAAATCAGTCTGGGGGAACAGAGAAAAAAAAAAAAAAAAAAAAAAAAAAAAAAAAAAAAAAAACCAAAAATACCTCAACCTTCCTGTTCTAAACAAATAGAAGACAAGACAAAGTAGTCACAGTTTAGGTCAGAGGATTCTTAAGATTTTGCCTTTTTGGGGAAGATCAGCTATTTAGTTCTCTATCTTTCCAAGTTTTCCTTCTATCTTTCTTAATTTTTTTTCTCCTTTTATTTATTTTTTTTTTTTCCCTTTTTTTGCCTTTGGCAGCCTACTGCTGCTCTATCCAGTGAAGATGAAATTTGCTCTTTTACGAATTGCTTCAGTCCCTGTCTAGCTAAAATGTATGATGAGCACTACGAGCATCCTGCTCAGGTTTCTTCCTCTTCTGCCTGTCTGCAATCAGGTACTCTCTCTATTCCCTCAGCTAAGACTTTCCCTTCCCCTGCTATCAAGCATCTTGTCTGTTCCCTGGCAGTCCTACTTCTCTCACTTTTTCCCTAACCCATAGGAAAAAACAGTGACAGACTACAACTGGAAAATCTATGATTGCTGCACACACAGGATTTTTCTCAGCTCTGTCAGGTGACTCCATTATGTCACCTGAAATCAGTGAAGTCTAGGCCTGATAGTCACTACTTTTCAATCATTTGGTCTTAAAAGGAAAATTTCTGTTACTAATGCACATTTATTTGGAGAACGAGGAAAAGTAAGAATCACTGGAACTCTGCTAATGGCATGTCACATTTTGTTATTGTGCTGCACTGGCTTCTTCTGCCTCGCGTTAAGAACATTCAATTCCAGCTCCAGAGGATATTGGTTCCATACCAATGAAGCTAAAAATATTTCAGAATGCCCAGGGGGTGAATATTTCTATGTCCTTTTACTTAGATGAGGCTGCTTTAGGATGATGCTGTCTAGCACACAATATCTCTTGCATACTAATCAACTCAACAATAATTCAGGTCATTTGATTTCAAAGCGTGTTCCCTAATGCGTTAACCTTTCACTGTTAACCTCCACTGTCCTCCTTCATGTGGCACAAAGGGATTGAACCAAGCAACTGGATGATGGCTAAAGACAACCGTAAATGGAAACTGAAGAATGAGGTTTAGATTTTTTTGTATTACGATACATTTAGATGAAGGAACTGAACTCTGATATCCTGAGTCACAGTCCACTAGTTTAATCACAAGGTTATCCTTCTGCTCCTTTTCTGAAGACAATGAAAGCTTGATGACAGTCTCTACAGCACTTTGAATATTTACACCACAGCCAACCCAATTAAGCCTTTGTCCTGATTATATGCTTTTCATAGAACCATACCAGGAGGAGAAACACCAACACAACCCTTTAAAAACCAACAACCTCTGTTGAAAAAACACATTCAAAATCAGCAGCACAAAAAAAAAAAAAAAGCTGCTTGAGACTGAATCAACTGAAAGCCGTCTGTGTGGAACATTTGGAGAATCACTTAGGATATATATATATTGCCAACTGTATTCACAGATTAGTTGCACTCAAAAAATGCAGAAAATAGTTTAATGAGTTCTGCATTAAAGTTAAACCCCTCTGCTCTATTTGTATGTGTTTATGGTCACTGCCTTTAAAGCATTTAAAAGTAAATACAAATGGTCTTACTGTTCATAATTAGGATCTGGACAGTAGTTCTTATCTATTTTTGCATGGGTCAAACGTATTCATTGCAAAATCAGATGAGAGTGAAAATTATTTAATTCCCAAAGCAGATGACATTACAACTCGATGTAGACAAGGTGACATAATGAGCACATTTTGACTTTTTTTTTTTCATCTGTGTTAAGCAGAGAAGCTGAAGTTATGGGACAAGGTTACAAGGTTTCCATCAAGAGTGTTTTTACATTGATGAAGTGAATAGTTCCATTCTTTTAAAGTGAAATTCAATGTACTCTTCCAATAGTACTGTACAGCATATATAGGGCTCATAAAATCATAGAAGGTTTGAGTTTGAAGGGACTTTGAAAATCTTCTAGCTCTAACCCCTGCTATGCACCCAGACACATTCCACTAGACCAGAATGCTCAATATCTAATCTGTGTCTACTCCTGTTCATTTTAATACCACTTCCCTGTGTGCTATCACTACATGCCCCTGTTAAAAGTCCCTTTTCAGTTCTCTTGTAGCCTCTTTAGTACTGGAGGCTGCAGTAAAATCTCCACAGAGCCTTCTTTTCTCCAGGCTGAACAGCCCCAACTCACTCAGCCTGTCCTCATGGAAGAGGGCTCCAGCCCTCCGATCATCTCCATGGCTTCCTCTGGACCCACTCCAACAGACTGACATTTTTCCTTTGCTAAGGACCCCAGAGCTGGACACAGCACTCCAGGTGGGGTCTCATAAGAGAAGAGTGGAGGGGTAGAATTGCCTCCCTTGACCTGCTGCTCACCCTACTTTTGATGCAGCCCAGGGTAGGGTTTGCTTTCTGGGTTGCAAGAACACATTGCTGGTTCACATTTAGCTTTTTATACCCATTGCTGGCTTACAGTTAGCTTTTTACCCACAAGAACCCATAAGTCCAGGTGAACCCAGCCCTCCTCCTCAGGGCTGCTCTCAATCCTTTCACTGCCCAGTCTGTATTTATGCTGGTGATTGCCCAGACCCAATAAAGAAACACTTTGAGAGCTCTATCTAGTGTTAAAATTGTATGTGTTAGAAAAAATAGCTGCTCACTGCTAGTTGCTTTGTTAGGTCAGAAAAAAAAAAAAAATCACTCATTCTACAGCCATGGAGCTGATGAGAAGCTGGACCTTACCTTCTCCCAAGTAACAGCCCTTCAATAAAATTCTTTGTGTTACAAAAGGGAAGCTTTTTGTAAAATTTCCCACAAAATTAAATGCAAGCAAATCTACTCCAGGGTGATGTAAATCTTCCTTGAGAACAGAAATCTAAGTCTCCATTCCAACTTTGCCTCTTGCATTATGGGTATACGTTGCACTTAGATATCATACAGACAGATGGACACGTCATCTTGTGTACATACATCTAAAGTGACATTTTAAAATGGAAACAAAGCCATTTGGAGTCAGACAACCAAAATGTCCTTTCTAATTTTTCTCCCGTTTTCAAAATTAAATGAAATCAAAATGTCTTTTTTCCCTATGAAGTATTTGCACTTTCCAAATCCTGAGAAGAAAAAGAAAACTTTCCACTCCAAAGATATTTTATAGCACCAATTTGACCTATCTGTGGTCTTTCTTTCCCAAGTTTACATTTATGACTGTTTCACGAAGCATGTTGTATTGCTTATAGCACCCAGAGCCACTTGTCAGGATATGAGATTCATTGTGCTAGAGACTGTGGAACATGTAAAACAGTGTAAAGCTGTCTGGGCAGGATTCAGCTGCCTTTTTACAGGTTCTTAGTGCAGTGTGGGACACCCAAGAGCGTCCTAAAAACACATGAAGTGGGAAACGTCTGGGAGATCTGCAGCCTTCAGGAACAGCAGCTGGAAGCCTGAAATGATACTCTTCTGTGCTTAAAATGAGGCTAACTTCCTATATTTATGCAACAAAATCTTACCCTCCCTGTTGTGAAAGACAGATTCTGAAAAAAAACCAAGGACTACAGGATTACAAACTATGTATTTACAAGAAGACAGTGTTAATAAAACAAGTACAGGAACTCTGGGAACATAAAAGAAGCAGAACTGCATCAAAGCTAAGATCCAATTAGCCCATTAACCTCCCCCTGGCAGTGGTCAACAGTAAAATTATAGAGAAACACACAAAAAAAACCCGGGCTAATTCTGCAGAGACCCTTCCTTGCAACATAAGACTGCAAATTAAGAACTTCTTAATAGAAGCAGATTAAATTGCAATCAAAACCTAACAATTTTTACGTGGTCTTTTATGAATAGAGGCCTTGGATAGATTAACTGCTAGTAGTTTATCTTGAAAAGAAACAGAAGGCTGGCTTTGCTAACTAGGCCCAGGCATAAAATCCACTGTTAACCTGACACCTCTGTGCACTGGAGCCAGCACCGTGGCAGAGTTTTCCAGCATTGTACTCACAGTGACAGCTATTTAAACCTCAATTGGGAAGGATGCAGATAAGAAGCTGACTTTAGCACATACCACTAAATGAATTTAAATGGTGCTGTGCCACCCAGACCAACTTTCACGTAAGTGTTAGGAAATACTGTCTTTCAAAGGCATGTGACATTTTTATTCATGGAAAATTTTATTATTCACATACTTATTTTGTTTTTAATTTAAGTTAAATATTTCACTTTTACCTGAGTTCGTCCTTTGGAAGACCTGGAACATTTACAAAATCTATTGAAAATGTTTTGGGGTCTGGTAACCAAAATTTGTGAAGGATTCTGGGTTTTGTTTTCCTTCCTCACTTACTGAAAACTAAATTTTTTTGAGGTATCAGTGTTTATAATCTCAAAAAACCCTCCCTCACCAAATACCCCTTAGGATTCTAGTAATAATTCCATTGTTTATAACAAATAATTTCTGTGATTTCTCAACTGGCAAGCTCAGGACTGCAAACTTCAAAATAATTCTGTTTTTCAGGATTTATGTCATCTGATGACAATGACATATCAGATTCTAAAGTCATAGAGCTGTTATTCTGCTCATACATTTCAAGAGCAAAATATTGATCCAGCCACAAAACAGTGATTTTTAGAGGAAAGATGATAAAGTGTTCCAGTTTTCAAATGTTGCAAAAAAAATTATCCTGCTAACCTGGTGTCATTGCTGCTAAATGCCATCCCATCAATCCTTTTCTTGCTGACCTGATTCATTGGCACAACATTTCCAGCATTGATGACGTTCTGTCCAAAGTCACAAGGGGGTTCATTCTTGCTCTATATCAAATTTAATTCACATCTGGTGACTCCCACATACACCTGGATGCCTTAGAAAATAAGTAGCTCAGCACTGAGCACTACAGGGGAGCTTATAGGCTTCTAAAATCTAATCCACTGCTGTCCTCACTGAGCAAGCAGCTCCTCTCTGGCGAGCAGTACACAGCTAAGGATCACCCAGGCTGTCCCTGCACCAGAAAGGTCACAAGCTGGTAAACACAATATCAAGGACTGGTGCATGTAGGCAATTTCACAGCTTTTGGGCACTTTGTGGGAGCATCAGCCCAGGTTCTCCCTTGGGAACAGGTTAGTTATTGATAGACAGGGTTCCCCTGAAATGTGCCATCATTATTATTCAGTCAAACTATTTTACATGGTTGCATGCTTATAGAGTGACTCAGAGCACCAAAGGATTTATTTCTGGTCATTTGCAGTTTGTTGCATTAGTGAGGATCTGAGGCTCCTCAGTTTAATTGCAGCAATGTTTTCAAAGTGAATTCCTGGTTCTACCTGTCATATTTTTATTAGTAGACCTACCCCAGTGGCGCCTGGGGACAAAAGACACGTGGAGATTGGATGTTGCTGGGCATTGCACAGTCTCTGCCCTGTCAAGAGAACAAGGTGACCTCAGAAGAGAATTTGGAAGAGACAAAGAAATGACCAATTAAGGAAAGACAGGGTTATACAAGGAGGGAGTAGTGAGAGAAAAGAAGGGAGCTGGCAGAAGAGGTAACAGGCATATTGGACAGTGCTCCAAGGTAGGTGGTGTGGTTACACACAGTCACAGAATGTTCTGACTCAGAAGGGACCCACATGCATCATCAAGTCCACTCAAGTGAATGGCCCATGCAGGGATTGGACCCACATCTTTGCCATTATTAGCAAAAGGAAATTCAGCTTGAGATACAGAGCCTGAGGTAGGTACAAAAAGAGCCCATCAGCACAGCTCTACTGACAGCTCCACACTGACACCATTATGTCTCCTGTCTACTGGTTCAACTGCGTCTGGAAATGTTTTCCAGGCTTGAGCCTCCAGCCGATGGTTTCATGAAGTTTCTCTTCCTCCAAAGTCATGAACTACATGGGGTTATGAGGGCAATGTGAGTAGGTTTGCTGCTGTGATGGCAGTGTAATTGTGAGGACAAAATCAATGTGGTGGGGGAGAGGAAGAGGGCTAGCTGTCCTGTCTCTGAAAGCAAAAAGGGTTAATTGAAAGTAGACAGTATTAATTGAAAGAGCTGAACTTTACATCAGCAGACCTTATAACAACCACGTATTCTCATGTATTAGGTTTACTTAAAATAATTGTTACCCCTTACAAGAACCTGAACAAAAAATCTCAGCTAAACTTTTCCCTTGGCTGACCAGCAGAACAAAACAAAACAAAACAAAACAAAACAAAACAAAACAAAACAAAACAAAACAAAACAAAACAAAACAAAACAACAAAAAAAAAAGACCAAACAAACAAACAAAAGGCAAACAAGACAAGAGGGGAGGGACAGGAATTAGCCTATGGGAAAACAGAAGTATGGAGACTGATATTCCCTAATAGTTTCCCAAATACTTCTTTTGCTTCTCACAGCTGAATGCAATCCATATTGCTGCTGAAACACCAGCTTTCTTTACAGATAGCCTACAGGTTATATGCATGTAAATTGGTGATAGAGAAGAAAGCATGTATTATAAATTATCATGGCCAGAAGCTCTAAGTCATTGGACACCGGAATAGAAGTATTCTTTTGTAAGCTTATAAGACTCCCTGAGAAGAAAAGACAGCTCTGTGGTGAACTTCTCTTTTGGAAGTGGACAGGATACATATCGTGGGGCAATTCTCACCCTCTGTGTAGCAACCATCATACAGGTTTACAAACAAGGTGATGCTTCCAAAAGAGTTAGCACTTCACCTTTCTTTTCTCAGTACAGATAGGGGTCCATGGAAGCTATTAAATGCACAGTAGAGCCAGACATACTTGGTGGAGACACCTTTTTATTTTACTAACACTGTAAAAATAAAAAAAAAACACTGTAAAAAACAAAAACACCTATGGAAAACTGAAAAAATATTTTTAAAGTATTTGAGTTTTTTCTCCCTACAAATCTATTGTCAAAAACATACAACCCTGCAAGTGAGATCAGCTGCATTCAGATTAAAGTAATAAGCTATTACATGGATTTTCCTTGAGACAATCAATAAATTATCTTTGTTCTGATCCCTGTACGACCAAGAACATATTTCTTTCTTTCTCCCCTGACTCCTTTTTGAGAGTCATAGCCCTGGTAGTTCTTCAAGGCAGGGTACCTGCTCCAAATCTTGCCCTGCCTCATCTGAAAGTAGTCTGGAGAACAGAGTATGGATTTGACTGAAATTTAAAAAGGAGCTTACCTTCCCATTAACTGGAATAAATTAGGTCTCTTGGTTTTAGAGGGCTATTCGTTGAGAGCTTTGTGGAAATTCTGAATAGGAAGCAAGCTTTCAGCAAGCCCAGAGTTGGCAATGAGTTGGCATGCTGGGAACAGTCTCCACTTGAGAAGTGCTCTGAGAAGAACTATGGGAGACTGACAAGGGGAATTAACTCCAGGTTTGGGACTGCTGTTTGAGTGAGGGATCCAAGAAGCTCATAAAATATGGAACAGGATCAGCACATAAGCTGCTTTGTATATGTGCAACAGTGGAAATTTAGTAATTTAACCCTCTTGAGTTAATCAGCAGCTGAGCAGTGGTTTTTGAAAGCTTTAGGTAGCTTAAGATACATATATGCCTCTCGGTTCATCAAGCTTAAAAAAAAACCCTCACAGCCTGTAGTAAGGGAAATAAAATCCCATGTGCTTCTTATGTCCAGGCTGCCTCTATGGCTTGGAGTTGTATTCAATCTCTTCTGGCAGGACTTATCAAAACAACAGATCGCTTTGGCTAATTAGCCAATATTAGCTAGAGAACTGTGATTTCTGCATTCTTGAAATAAGGAGGTTAGTTGTGACTGCCTGTTAAAGAAAATGGCATTACTCTGAAAAGCTGAAATTCTCTAACATGTCAAAAAACAGCGAGATATATGGTATGTTGCTTTGATTTTTAGAAAGACAAGACACTGTACTATAACCGGTAACTTCATATGGTTGTGCCAGCCTTTCTAAAGGTGGGGTAGAAAACTTTGTGACATACATACCTGCTGTCTCACCTCATTCAAAAGGCAGCACCACCCTGAAGTCCCCATGGCAGTATGGTCCTGGCACCAGACCTGTGCCAGAAAGCTGCCATAACACCTGCACTTGACTCATTTGTGTCTCAGGGGCTGCAAAATGCTCCCCACAAAACTTGCTGTTCATCTATCTGAAAAGCCCACAATAGTCAGTTAAAGATTTTAATTGTATTTCCCTTTCAGTTGTGGTTACATGGAAATATAATTACATCTATTTTGTCCCAGACAAAAGAAGGAAAAAAAAAAAAAGGAAGGAAAAAAGCATTCAAAGAAATGGAAGTTTACACAGTAACACAAGATCCACAACTGCAGTAATTACCCCAACATAAGTCTCCAAAGAGTAAAAATGAGACACCACAGAGGAACAGATTATGCCATGTCTGTGGATGCTGGGGTTCATATGTCTTCCTCTGAGGCAGCCTGTCCTGCTTGCTGTAAGAGACAGGATGCTGGGCTGAACAGACGTGGAGCGTGATCCAGTCTGACAATTTCTGTGCTCCTAAGACTTCCAGATAGAGAAAACATACCTCATTTAAACTACCTTAATTTTCTCCTTTCTTTCATGCAGATTTAATTTCCTTCTGGAAAGCAGTTACCCAGCTGTGGCTATGAAACTGGTAATAAGCGCACAGCTTCAGTTCAGAGGTGATCAAGCACTGTTCCTATGTTTTAAGTAATAGAAGATGGGAAAGACAGGAATGGGGGTAGGTAATGAAAACACTTTGTGGTGTTTGGATCAAGCATCCAGGGAGTACATCATAGTTGTCAGAGTGAAACAGCAAGTTCTGGTCTTCTTCAGATCAACCTTTTTTCAAAACAGGCACAGAAAGCATTTCTTTCTGCTAAAAGAAAGACAGAAAAAAAGGAAAAAAGGAATCTAAGTAGCTACATGCAAAATCATTTCGAAGCTAATTTTTTTTTTTTACTCCTGGGTAACACTTTCACCTTGCTTAATAACAGGAGGATGGATGCACATAAAACTTTATGTTTTTGAAATTATCACTCTTGTCTTTGAAACATGGAGCCAGGTCTTCTGTTAAGGAAAAACAAAACAGATATATTGATTAAATGCTGTTAATCCAGTTTGCAGTGCCTGAAGTTCTGGCACTGGTGCACTTTTTTACAAAAGAAAATGCATATGGAAAACTTAGAAAAGCTCCATGGTTGAAAACTTTCTCCTTGCAAGCCTTGCCATTAAAATTAGATGACCAGGCATCTCATGTGCATTCCCTGTCCTCTCATTTCTTCTCCAAAACAAGTTCCAGAAAAACAAAGAAAACATTTAACATCTAGTAGAAGAACAAAAAAGGCAAGCATTAAAATATTTCAGGTTTTGGAATACATTTCCTGTTTCCTTTCCATTGTCAGCAAACTGTTTTGTAATTACAACAAAAAATCAGAATTTTATGTCTGGGCATGATGAGTGCAAGGGGGTAGAGATTGTAATCAATCCAAGGTGGGTATTAGAGGAACAAGAGGGTCCAGGACAACTGCTGGAAAGATTGTAGGGTCTGGGTGTGGACAGAGAGACCTGTTTGTTGTGGGGGGCAGAGGGGAGTGTTACTGGGCAGATAAATTAACATGGCACAGCACAGCATACCATACACTGAATATTTCAGTCAGAAAGGAACTGTCATGATCATCTAGTCCAGCTGCCTAACCACTGCTGGGCTGATCAAAAGTTAAAGCATTTACTGAGGGCCTTGTCCAAATGCTTCTTAGACACTGACAGTCTTGGGGCACCAACCACATCCCTAGGAAGCCTGTTCCAGTGTTTGATAACCCTCTGGGTGAAAATATTCCTCACAATGTGCAGTCTGAACCTTCCCTGGTACAAATTTGAACCATTCCCATGCATTCTATAACTGGATATCAAGAAAAAGAGATCAGCACCTCCCTCTCCACTTCCCCTCCTCAGGAAACTGTAGAGAGCAATGAAGTCACCTTCAGCCTCTTTTCTTCAAACTAGACAACTCCACATAGGACATTCCTTCCAGCCCTTTCACCAGATTTGTTGCTGTCCTCCAGAGGTTTTCACAGACCTCCACGTTAGTCTTGAATTTTGGGGCCCAGCACTGCCCAGAGTACTGGAAGTGAGTCCCACCAGTGCTGAATGCAGCAGGACAATTCCGGCCGGCTGGTGATGCTGTGTCTGACGGACCCCAGGGTGGGATGTGCCCTCTTGGCTGCCAGGGGTCACTGCTGGCTCACACTGAGCTATGGCCAACCAGCACCCCAGAACCTAGGAGCAGTCTGCAGGATTGCTTTTCTCATTTATCTTTGTGCCCAGAATTATTCCATCCTAGGTGCAGAATCCAGCATTATGGCTTGTTAAATTTCATCCCATCAGTCACATCCCAGTGTACCAATCAAACCCGATCCCTCTACAAGGCCTCCTCTCCCTTCAGAGTCCCCAGAACCTCCCATTTTGGCATTGTCAGCAAACTTGCTAATGGTGCATTCAACTCCTGCATCCATATCACTGACAAGTATATTGAACAGGACTGACTGTAGAATTGTATCCCAGCTCAATTCCCCACCAGACAGATTTAGCCCCATTGACTACAACCCTTGCTCAGCCCTTCAGCCAGTTCTTCTCCAGAGCACCATATACCAGAAGGATTCTGTGAGGAACAGTCTCAAAAGCCTTCCTGAAATCCAGGAAAATATACGTGTCTGGGTGCAGCTGCTAGAGGGATCCACATTGCACAAATTATGTATCCATATATATGTATAAATACAAATATATGCACATACATATATTTGATGCATTTGTTTATAAATATATGCATTTGTACACACATATATATCTCCTGTCTGTCAGCCACTGAAGGAAACAGAAGGAGACAATTTTTCCCTATTGCATTTCATGATTTACTGCTTCTGCTGAAATTTCCTGATCTTGGACACAGCTCACATGGCTGTTCTTCTTCAGAACACAAGAACAAGCTAAGACTTTGTACAAGTCATTATGAAGTTTGTCAAATCAAGAACCAGCTTTCTAAGTTGTCTGCATAAGAGCCTCCAAAGCCTTATATATAGGATCATTACAGTTGCATCAATAATTCTGAGAAATCTTCTCATATAATTTTTTTTATTTAAAGAGTCAACACAGACTACTTTTGGAAATAAATTAGCTTCTTGAGCTACAGAGAAAACATGTGAATTTTCCCCCCTTAATTAATTTCCTTTCATAATGACAAACTGTAAGCTTTTCTATAGCACATCTTAAAATCCTTATTTTCATTCTTAGTGAAAACAACAACCAAACAGAATGGAAAAGATATATCAGCCCATATGGAATTATTGATTATCCTGTTCTGAACAGAGTCAGCAGCTTAGCTAGAATAAAGGCATAAAACTACCATGTTCCTAGATAGTATGTGGACACAATTCAAGGATAGCACAAATAAAGAACTATTCCCCAAAGTCATTAGGATCAGGGACAGCTTGCTCTATGAACAAGTTTAACCATATGGACACGTGGTCTCTACCTTGCTGGCAAAAAACAGACTTTGACTCTGTTTATTCGAAGTCTACAGGTAGCCAGTGACACTTCCCAACAGACAAGGAGCAAGAATTCAATGTATCCTTGCATAAAAAAGCAAGCTCAACACCCTAAGAATTCACAGAATAAAACAATTAAACTAAGGAAATAAGTGCCAATTTCCAGTTAATTCAGCAGGGATACCTCTAATAAAATGTAAATATACTGTATCTATATGTGTGTGTGTGTGTGTGTGTGTGTGTGAATAAGTAGCCTTCCACAACCTCTTGCCCACCCCAGTCCTTCAAAATAATGTTTTTCCTGAATTTCACCTTTTCTATTGTTGGTAGTTGACAAAACCTTCTTTGGGCAAAACACTCTGCCCAGTTTCTCAAACAACAGCTAACTCAGTCGCAATATTTGAGCACTAGCAATAGTTCTTCCAGATCTACCTTGCTAATAAACTTTGAAGGGAAACCTAGGATCTAGAACAATAAGAGAGAGCATAAGATGCCAGTTATCAGTATTCTATAATATTAATACATTTCCTGTGCATTTAGGATTAACGCATGGTACAGAAAACAACTGGTTGCATCACTACGGATAAGAACATGCACAGATTAACAAAGTTCCACTGTCCTCAGAATCTACATGTTATGAGCATTACCTTTCTCATCTGTGAGGTGTTTAACAGTGTGAATTACCAGTGAATTATGGGACCCATCATAGGCATTTATGTATTGTCAAAGATTCACTCGAGTCTAGGTAGCTCTGCCTCATGAATATCCTTAAGAGTATCTCTACTGCAACTGGTAGTTGTAGACACAAATCAAAATGGAGTCAGTGTCTTGAAGGGTTTAGACTCAAATTCTCTCCTAATCAAGTAAAATTCCAGTTGAAAGGGCCTAGTACTTCAAAATACCTAATCTCTGCTTCTCTGCAGCTTCCACCACCAGTATTCCACAAGGCAGCAGCTGAGAATTATAAATCTGATTTTCTCCGATTAAGTGTGACTTCAGAATCACTGAGAAGGAATCCATTTTCTGCTCAGCACTCCAAAAGATTTATCAGTGAATGCATCATGTCCCAAAGCACAATGCTATTGGGCTATAAAATATTTCAATGTCATATTAATAAGTTAATTGAATCCATTGTAATTTGCCTAGTATTCATGCAGCTCACTTTGTCATTGATTGACAGAGATGAATTTGAAGATATTTAAGAGCTTCACAAGCAGATGAACAGCTATATCTGAATTATCACAAATGAGGAATACTTAAGAAGGGACTGTAATAATCTTTCATTAGAAAATTTGCTGTAGTAACCACTGCAAACCTTATTCTGTTCCCACTGACAGCTAAAGGGATTCTGCCTACAGATTCAATGCCATTTTGAGTTCAAAATGACTGCATTTTCCCCCAGAAATCAAGAAATTTGCAATCAAATGAGATAAATACCAGAGAAAAGTCTGTCAAAGCCAGCTATAACTGAATCATGAGGTTGTTGAGTGACTCATACATTTAATTTCAACATAGGTGATTTATAATCCCGAATTTTATTTTTCAGAGCTTGACTACTATTGCAGAAACATCAAAGCTTCTAAACTTGCTTAAGAATCCACCCTACTCATCAACTCTCCAGTTAACATCCAGCATCAGGATGCAACCACCTGCTGAGTTATACCTTTGCTTCTCTCCTGGAGAAGAGAGGACCCATTACAATCTGAAAAACATGGCAAAAGTCCTATTTTAATCCACTAAAAATTTGCTTTTTTGACTCAAAACAATATGACCACTCCATAACAGAATGAGGACTATTTTGTTCTTACAAGAAATTCTCCATCTGGGCACCTGAACCTGATTTCCAGAACTTAGTCATTTTTTTGAGACGGTTTTGTTTGCATGAGGAATGTGGCACCAAGAGGCTGCCAGATGCATCCAGGGGAGCTCATTAATAGAAGACACTGCACATATGGTGCATAAATGCCCCTGAATGGAAGATCCAAATGTCCTACAGGACTTGTCAAGACACACCCTGAATTCAGAGGTCACTAGCCTACAAAACATGTTGGGTTTGGCTCAAATACAGTCTCTATGTCACTGTCATGATCTCTACACTAGAGTTAAGGACATTTTATATCTGTACATAAAACAGGTTTAGGTAACTAACCATTGCCAGCTGATCTTTTGAGCAGTGCCAGAGAGCAGTGAAGGCACCAGCTTTATGCCACATTTTGCCTACTTCCTGCAACATCTGTAGGGATCCACTGCAAGCCCAGCCCTTGTCCATACATCTGAGCTGCCACCATTAGTGAAAGGATGGTGTATCTCCAAGAAATGTTCCTTGGGTTACAGATTGGCAAGCTCAGAGTCCAAGCAAGATCAAAGGAAAGGAAAATGTCCCAAAATCCAGAATGTTCTGTAAGTGTGTAGAGAGTGTTGGGCCAGCAGGTAACAGATAGGCCAAAGTCTAGGTCATGGCCTGAGGTTAAGCAAATTCAGCAGCATTTAAAAACCACTGGATATAACGAGAAATTTTCAGATGTGACAAAATCACAGGCAGTGATCACTGGTGTGTGAGGGAGGCTTACATGAGGAGGGACAGCAAATGACATCAAAGCTGGCAGGGATCCCTAGGGACCTTCAGAGAGTGAAGCTGGCAAGGCTTGGGGAACCATGTCAGCAGCACCAGGCTACACTGGGATGACCACAATAACAGTGCTAGAAATGCCCAATAAAGTATAAATGTATGGAAACTGGGACTAGTGGAGAAAAATGATTAGGTTTTGAGCTATTTACTTGAGAAGAGGCCTAGAGGGCAAAATTGTCAAGAAACAGCAAGTGAGATAATAAGTGAGGCAAGTCGTAGAGGTACCTTTCTGGGAGGTCTGCACTCAGCTCCCACAGCCTGAATCAGGGAAATAACAGCTGCTGTTCTAACCATACTGTGTCTGCAAAACCCCCCTGTACCATCAGGAGGGCTGGTAGGAACAGGGTATTTCCACTGTTTTGTTGGTACACATTGAGCTTTAGTCTTTGTCTTACACTCACAGAGCAGGGAAGCACTTAAACCATTCCTCTGTCTCAGCATTCCTAAAACTCAGCTTTGTCTTTTGCCATCAAGGCATGACAGAGTTGAGGCAGACCTCATTAGGCGGCAATTTCAGCTTAACACTGCACCATTCCTCATATGTTGCAGAAATATTTTTAGGGACAAAATGACATGAGAAGAGTACTGTGGAGAAGCTGGGAAGAAAGGGATGAGCAGTAGAGCAGCAAGGCATTAGGCTGCTCAGGGCTTCCTTAGTGAGATCCTTTTTCTGGGGTGTAGGGTATGGATTCAGAGCTCATGCCTGGCAGAACAGGAGTTCAAAATGTACTGGGTGGTATTTCAAGCAAAAAGAAAAGAATATTCCCCAAATACACTCACAACTCCCTGAGGTAGGTTGGTTGTTTCAGCAATACTGATTCAAGCAGCTAAAATAAAGTATCAGGTTTCTGTATATTATCCAGCCTGTTTTGCAAACAGCACAAAAGAGCATCTAATAAAACAATCCTCCTTATTCCCTGCTTTCCTTCAACCTCCATTCTAGTTACAGATTCTGTCTTAATAACAGTTGTGAGACAAATTCAACTTCCTTTCCAAGCAAATACCATCCTATTTAATACTGAATTTGCTGAAAAATTGATTAAAATCTGCCTTTATTTCATTTTTGGTAAGCATAAGGGAGGGTTGGTACATTTCTAGTGTAATGATCTTTTATCTGTAGGTTTGGGATTCTAGCAGAAGTCCTCAAACTACACCTGCAGTGAAGAAAATGTTTATAAATTAAAACTGATGCCTAAGCTACTGTAAAGACTGATTCAGCTCAGGAGAGTTACCTATTTAGCTTGAAGTAAAGGAGGCTTAGGGGAGACCTTCTTGCTCTCTCCAACTCCCTGAAAGGAGGTTGAAGCAAGGAGAGAGTGACAGCCTCTTCTCTCAAGCAGCAAGCAATAGGACAAGAGGAAATGGCCTCAAGTTATGCCAGTGGAAGTCTAGATTGGGCATTAAGAAAGGTTTCTTTATCAAAAGAATTGCCAAGCATTGGAACAGGCTGTCCAGGGAAGCGGTAGCGTCACCATCCCTCAAGGTGTTTAAAAGACATGTAGATGTAGTGCTCATGCACATAGTTTAGTGGTGGAATTAGCAGTGCTCATTAAAGATTGGACTTGATGATTTTAGAGAGCTTTTCCAACCTAAATGAGTCTATGATTTTTTAAAGTGTTAGTAGATGCTGGCAATCATTAGAG
>VWZP01006436.1:1277955-1306254 GCA_013396995.1 Dicaeum eximium | reverse complement strand
ATTAAAAAAAAAAAAAAGAAAAAAAAAAAAAAAAGAAAGAAAAAAACCAAAACAAAACAAACAAAACAAAACAAAACAAAAAAAAAAACACCCAAAAAAACCCCCTCAAACCACTCACCCTATTTGCATCATCAGGATGTCCATTTCCTGCTTACCATATATTACACTGTATATTACACTATTGTTCATTAATTTCAAATTATAGAAAGCAAGCTACCAGTCCCCTGCTGTGTAGTTAATGAACTTAGTAAAAAACCCTACAGTTCTCATCAGAAAATATAAATAACAGGAACAGCTAACTTGTGATTGAGTAGGATTTGTTTATCTTTTGGGAGCAGTTCATCAGAAGTTATGTTATAAGCTTAAGCCATTAGAAGTATTCCAAGGTTCTAAACTGATAGTTCTATAAAATTAAGGAGCTGCTTCTCCATTTTCACAGGTAATTGTAAGTAGTTTAGAAAGATATTAAGGTCTGTAATTCTAGAGCAATTGCGTGGAAACTCTGGATACACAAACACAAATTCCCTGGTTTGGTAAGAAGCACCAATTGAGTGTTTCTCTTCTCGAAACCTTAAAATATTGCTCTGTATTAATTTAAACCTCTTCAAGAAATATCAATTTCATAAAAAATAGAACCATTTGAGAATGGCTAAATAGTACCTGATCTGCCCAGGCAGATCTATGATTTTTACTACATTTTATTTGAATTTGCTTCTCACGTTTGCCCTGGGATATTTTTTCTCTAACCTCAAAGGCTAGCGGTCAAATATGAATTATGTTTGTGGAAACTATTAAGTGATTTATGTCCTTGCACAAAAATACCCTAGGCAGGTTCCCTGTATAATGCAAAGCAATGCTAATTTAATTCCTGAGAACTACTCCGCTCATGAGTAAATCTTTTGAGGAAACTTGCATTCCACATCACCCTCAAAAGAGTAAGATTAATTTATTTTTTTTTTAAGAGAAACAATTTTTTCTGACATCAAATTTATTGTTCCATAAAGAATTCAAATTTAATTAGAATTATGATAGCATTCTATCTGTGGGAATACATTTCAGTGCATATTTTAAGGTGCACAACAGGGCACACCTGTAATAAAAGCTTTTTTCTATTTAATTTAATGCAGATGTGCATACCTTTCCCTGCTGGTTTAGGTGGAGGGTATAGGGCTCTTTGTATTTTTTACAAAGGGAAAGTTTCCCTTCTTTAGAATTTGGATTCTTGGTCCTAACTCATAGTCTCCAAACTGTACCCTTCTCCACACTTAAAGCAGTTCACATTTCTGTTAAGAAGACAAACATAATTGGTAGATGCTGTATTGGGAAATGGCTCTAAGGGCTGACTTTTCAGGAGCTACATCTACAGCAATAAATGAAACAAGCCCAGAGGGAACCTAAAGCCCTGTCCCATTTTCCCACATTAGTATGCTCCTGAATCAGTTTTATCCAGCTTGCAGTCCTCCAGGCAATGCCCAGCCATGGCTCAGGATATCACCAAGGCATGAAATTCTTTCCAGAATTATCTGACTCAGGTCCAGGCAGGACCAGTGACACCACAGACTGTGGCTGAGACAGCTCACACAACTTAAGTCTATGAGAGCCCTAACTCAGTGCTCTGATAAAACACTGGAGAGGAAGATATCTTCAAAGGACGATTCAGAGAGCTTCCATTAAAAGACTGAGCGTAGACAACATGAGTATTGTGTCACCCCATGTACATGAAGGGCCATGAGCTTTGATTGCACTGGAAGTCCTGGCAAAGCAAGAACTATGGCAACAACCATTTGTAATTAATTGAGAGGCATTTCTCTGTCCATGGTCACAAAGTTACCGACAAGGACATGCGTTCTGCTCACTGCCTACACTCTCCAGAAGATTTATCAAAGTATGGATCATATCCCAAAGCACAGCACTAACAGGCTCTAAAACATCCTGATGTCTTATTAATAAGTTAATTGAATTCCACTGTAGCTCTCTCAGTATTAACACATTTATGCTTGTCATGGACTGATAGACAGAGATGAATATGGAGATATTTTAATAGCTTCTCACACAAACAGATTAACATCTATATATACATTATCATAAAAAAGGCAAAATTATTTTGGGAGTACAACTCAAATTAAGAGGAAGTTGATATGGTAACCACTGCAATCAAAGTTTGTTTTTCTTGATGTCAGGGGAAAAATGTGGGTTGACTTCAAGAGGACTGGAATCATAAGCTACAATTTATGGCAGCAATTAGCCTAAAAGTAGTCTTACTAGGAGACTGTATCACTGTCTTTGGCAGCTGAACATCTCCAAAAAGAGAAAGGAGTTCTGAGTGGTAGAGAAATGTAATAACCTGATGACAGTAGGCTTTCTCCATTCTGCTATTTTTGTGGTGAGTTTGTTGCTGCTCATGATAATTTTAAGCATGTAGTTGGATGTCCTCCACTATACAAGCTGTCAGATATTTCAGTGGGATTTCTGCTTGAATGCCATAAAATTGTGTCTGAGCCAAACCAAAACTTTGATTGCTCCAGGAATGCGATGTGAAACACCAGAGCAAAACCAAGATGGCATGACAGACCTCTAGAAAACTGTATCTTGTGTTGGTGAGCGATGGACTACGGCCGAAATGTGGACACTCATGTGTGTCCCCCAGCCAAATAATAACCAATTATATCTCTTCCCTGCAAGGATTGCACCAAGATACCAAAATAGCTTTCCCCAGGAAATTTCCCAGGTGACTGCAGAGAACACTAATACCAAGTCACCATGACTTTATTGTCCAAGTGATTCAGACACTTGAGAAACCCTCTACCCAAAGCATGTCTACAGAGTGTAATGCAGGAAATAGCTCAAGCTCCTGAGCCAGAAGCAATGTCAGCATGAGAGAACAGGTCACAGAAGGATCCACTTAGCAGCAGGTAATTTCCTACAGAGGTTTTGTAAAACTGCACATTACCTCAAGACGACCCTGTCTCCCTCCTGACCTTATGCAGGAATACTACACGAGATTAAAACCTGAGTTTGTAAAACATTTTTAGAGAGACTTTGCTGTCCACACGCAGAGGTAAAAGGTCCCTGGAAATGGTCACTTCACTCACTTCTCTTCCTCATTCTTCCTGTTTCTCTACAAAGCTGATGAACAAACTGTGAGCCCTCCAGTGGCCAAAATAATGTATTTCCAACTCTGTATATGATTCCAGTCCACCCTTCAGGTGCTCTAATGGATTTTTCCCTGTGCACTATAGCTAAGGCTATGATCAGAGCTAGCAGCTTTGTATCCAGAGAATGCTAGAGAAATGTAGGAAGGACCCGATTACTTGGAAAACCCATGGAGAAATCAATACTGCTCGAGTGTGTAGCAAAAATTCTCCATTGTATTTTCAAAGTGGATAAGAAACAGCCTCTGGGACTGTGTTCCAAGATGAGAAAAAGGGACATTCATCATAACACCAGCAGGACAACTGAAAAGATCCTGGATGAAAGGCCTTTCAGTAAAGACCTTCCATGTTTTCCCATCAAAGACATTGATTATCTAGTATCTGAAATGTGCTCAGTAGCTCACAGGATGTGTCATAAGCTTTGACATTATCCAGAAGCATTACCATTGAAATAGGACATTCACAGAAAAAGGCTAGAGAAGAGTGATGATAAATTAACAAGCAACCAAACACAGTCACTCTGTGGGCTTTACAATCCTGTTCCTCTGTGTGTTTCTCCCTTTACAAAACCCTTTCCCTAAACTCACTCCTGGCACCTGTTCTGTAAGAGCAGAGAGGAGTGAGGGAAAGGGGTTTTTGCACCTTTTTTCCTCCTACCCCTCAAAGCTCTGGGTTTCTGTTCCCTGTGGAAAGGCACCATTATTCCAGTGCCAGGCTATAGCAGGGACTGAGCGATACAGGGGAGGTTTCACAAGGCAGATGGGACACCTCACTGCTGCAGGAAAGGCAGTTCAGTCACTTTGTGGCTGTGTCATTTGGACTGAAGGTGGCTTTGCAATGAACGACCACAGCTGCAGGGTTCATTTACAGCTGCATCTCCTCCATGCACTCAAAAGAATTGAGGCACAGGTACATTAGAATAAAAACATAGGGTACTTTTTAACACCACTTCTCAGGGTTAATGGCTGTAAGGTAAGGACTGTGGAGGCTACAGGTTGAAAGACTCTCTTTTGATTCAGAGGTATTAACTTCCAATCCTTTTAAGGTTGTACTTTAATTACAGTTTCCACAGTCTTCACTACTTTTTTCCATCAGTGCAATTATGGAGTAATTCAGACTATTCTTCTAAAGCAAAAACCAATTATTCCTGATTTGAAAAATCTGTGGGTTTTTTTAAAGTGAAAAATTAAAAGTACAATGAATAGGCACTATATCTAAAGGCATAATACCTATTTTTTAAGCCTCATGACAAATTGAGCTAGCCATTTAATATAGCAGCTCACACTTAGAAATAATTAAAGCTGACAGCCTTTCTAGCACTACATTAGAGTATCTACGGACTTACAAACATAACTCTGGGTTACACCAGGTGAGAGCAGTGTCAAAATGACCTCTACCATTTTTCTGTGAAAAAGCACATTAAAATGTCTCCATAGTCAAGGAAAGAATCTGTAAGTCAGTGTTTGGGCTTCCTTGTGTCCATCAGTGATTTACCATGTCTGGTAAGACCTGGGCCAGACCCTGAGCCGGGCGATTTGTTATCCCACCTTCCCTTAAAAGGGGCCAAGGATGGCACCTTCAACTGTGTTCCAGTGGGCTCCAAAGATGAGGTTTGAAGAGCACATTTGTCAACCCAAGGCACTTCTTGACAAGCCTGTGCTGGTGTAGGTATGCCCTGAGTCACAAACCAGGGCCAGCCATGCCCAACTCTGTGGGCAGAAGCAATTGTAGCACAGACCGGGCTCCTTGCAGACAAAACAGAAGGCAGGGGAACAAATGGACCCAGATGTTCTCACCTGCTGTGAAGTGTGCGAAGAAATGAACCTTAGCAAAAGATTCAGTAAGAGAGTGTCACACAATGTTCTATTTTTAAGATACTTCCTTAACTTTAAAATCTTGATGGTGTTTAACAGTTCTTCCATATATCCTGTTAGCAGGTATAATAGAGATCTAAAATACCAGTATAATCCTAATAGTATTTTAAATTTAATTTCTTCCTATTCAGCTACTCAAGCTGCTCTGACCAATTTTGATTGAGCTCTCAAGTTGTGTCTTAAAAAGGAGAATATCAGAGCATGGAAATTTCATTTTTGTGAACAATTTATCAGTACTGCCCCTGCAGTACTGCAGATTTTCTTATCTCTGGCATTATATTTTGCTTCACTGGAAATGCTTTGCCCAGATCCAAGCATTTCAAGATTTTTCATCCTTTTAGACTACATCATGTGTACATATTATTTAAAAATACATAATATAGCATTTTATTTATCTAATATAGTAACATAAAAGGATACACAGTTAAACACAGAAGGAAAAATTTAAAATTCAATGTGACTTGCAAAAAAATTACAGCAAAGTTTTCTCAAATAGTGAAAAGGAATACTTCAACACTGTGGGAATTTTAAAATTTTTTTCCCAAAATAATATACCTCTGAAACCAACACTTGGTTACAAAGCCTTTTCACTCTGATGAAACTAGAGGAAGATTGTTTAATCAGTTTCTTTTTCCAATTAGTTCTACTTTCTAGCACTATCCTCAGAGCTGTTCCTCATAAGCTAGAATTTCAAGAGAGACAATGGTAATAAAAAAGTGGGAATTTCTGGTTTCCATGAAAGTCGTACACATATCCAATCCAGTGGGCAGGCACACCATAGGCACAGGAAGAACAAAAGATATTTGCCATGACCACGGCTTTTGCAAGAGAGAAGAATGAGGGACATGTACATGGAAGGCAGATTTACATCTTTCCCATGAACTTCATTAGGTTTGGTGTTACACTTACTTGCCCTATTAGTCTTTATGCTTTGGGGTGCTCTTTTTTTTTCATTTTTTTCTGAGCTCTTCTCTCTGAATAAGGTGAGTAAAATCTTTTCTTTAAGTTACACTATTACAAGACATGGTCCCAATGAGTGCTAATGAATCTTCAGCATCTAGGGACAGACAGAAAGGCAGGGCTGTGTTGTTGTTCATATAAAAGCACAAAAAGTATTTAAGTTGAAAAAATGGACAATAATATCAAATGTACTAATTTAAATACAGAATTTCTGATTTAAAAGTGATAAATATATGTTGTTTAACATGACAAAAATATGTTACACTTTTCAAAATGTATATTAATTGCTTTATACAGTTCAACCACATAGTAACGTGATTCCATTACTGGTCCCTGTAATATGCTCACCATCAGACACCTCCTAATTGCCAGAAAGGAATACATGAGTTGAAGCCAGCTCAAGGCCATACTCTCTTCAAAACTGCTTTGCTATTAGCTCAGTTTTTATATTAACTCTCTCTGTGCTGGTCTGGCTAACTCAGAGTGATGTAACCATTCTAATGACCACAGAGAGAAATATTTACACCCCCAGTTGATCTACTCAGTTGTTGATAGTTGTTTATCTACAACAAAGGCCACCTCCCCCTCCCCTTTTTTTGGTGAGATAAAACTCACATTCTTTGCTATGGCTGTTGTCAGTCACACCCTGTATTGTTCCCTGGGCTTCCTGGGCACATTGCCCTTACCCATCTCCTCTCAGCCATCTTCCATTTTAGAGGTTTATTGGTTAGTCACAAGTATCAGTATAGATATTTTTTTTAATATAACCCATTTTTGGGAAGCCTGTATGCAGTAATGTTCTTCACACCCTGAAGACACTGATAAGATTTTACTTTCATGAACTGCACTGGTGAATAGCACCAAAAAGGGAAAAGAAAAATATCAAAGGAGGGAAGAGGTTACAGAAGAGCCCTTAATGTATTTAATATGGAATTATATTAAATCCAAACAGAATTATTTAATTATTATTAGGTTTTATTGTAGTATTCTCTTGGTAACAGACTAATTTTAATGCAACCACATATTAGATTTCAGACTAGAAAGAAAATGCAGATTAACTTGAACATATATATTCACCAATAATTGCTACCTAGTGAAAAAAAGGAAAAAAATGGATATAATTAAAATAGAATGTAATGAGTTTTATAACTTCAGTGACTTTTGACTGAATATGAAACATTTAATGTCCCTATAGGGACTGAATGAGAAATGACTTTGTGTTACACTATCTCTTAGCCCTTGAAGATTTAAGCCAAATCAAAACTGTCAATCACTTTGCATACAGTGCTCCAAAAGGTCAGCTGTGAGTACTGTGTCTGCCTCTTGACCTGTCTGCACTCTCAAAGTTGGGAGCAGTGCTATGTTTATAGAACCTACAGCTCAAACTGCTACTCAAAGTAGCATTTTAGCTGGTGGAAGAAAGACTGGTTGGGAGCACTGTCCTGAGTGGAGTCCCTAAGTGTGTGCTCCTCTGTCTTCCATCTGCCCCACTTCTGTCTTTCCTGCTGCCCCTTGGAAGCACCCTAAAGTCCTGATATACTTTCATTTCACTCTACTAACTCCAGGTTTCATTTTTTACAGGGCGTTTAGATGATTTTTTGTTTTGCTTTTCCCAGATCAGAGCATGGTGTGATAAAAACTATCCAGAAAGACAAAAGGGGATGAATTTCCAACAAGGTTTGTCCTGCTGTTGCTACGTAGTGCCCTTTTCCCAGCTACTCAGCAAGGACACGGGATTATTGTCACCTTGGCATGTTCCACTGCAGACATGGCAGGTGCTGCCATCCAGGGTACTGTGCATTTCATAGCAGATTACACCAATTTAAAGGGTTTCTGGGTGTCCTCCAGAGGCTACTAGAAGCATCACAGAGCCAGAAGACACTCACCCACGTGGTAGTGCAACTGTGAAGAATGACAGACAGCCTCATGCCCTGAACGTGTGCAGGGTTTGATGGATCTGGGATCACCTTTGCTATGTCCCAGCTGTCTCACGTAATGGCAGTAGCAGCCCTCAGTCTTAATGCTTCAGCAAGAAACCCATGGTGGTTTCTTTATTCCCTGTGAGGCCAGTTTGATTAATCCTTGGGATTTTAGGTAGAACTGGTCAGATGCAAGGGAAACACTAACATTTGAAAAAAGCCCTAAACAAAACAGCATGAACCAGAAATATTTCTGAGTATACTGACATGGTTTTAAGGGAAAGAAGACAAGTTTAAAATTCCAATTACCAGTCACCTTCCCTCTTCTCTCCTAAAGAAATAGAACTTAAGGAAAAAAAAGAAACTAATTTTTATAAGGATATGTTTAGATGCTTAGTCTCAGAACCTTCTCTGTGTTTTATGCTGAGGAAGCAAAGAAGAGATTGAAGTTATTAAAAGGAATAGAGAAAAGTAAAACAAGGCTCTTTCCACCCAGCCTCATCAAACACAGGGAAAAGGGAGACAGGTGTCTATCTACTCTATTAGTGCACATTGCAACATGACTAAATACAGGAGAGCTGCTTGCAAAATGGAATCTGGGCAAATTGCCCAACAGATGGTACAACCTATTAGTGAAGAAACTTTCTAAAGGATGATAAGCTACTGCAGGAAATACAGATGTTCTCATATTGCAAGGAAGGTAGTCTGTAGGGAGGTAGGACTCCCTGAAATATGACTCCAATTTTAATTCTCAAATGCACCTCAAATTATAAGAAATGCTGAGCTCTAGGCTCCAGAAGTGCAAAGGGCTCTCCAAGGTGTGGTGCCTAGGGTTTTAGGCACATTTGAAGTGAAATAGATGTAAGACACATACCTCTGATCCAGGTGATTAGAGAGAAGACTGGTAAGGATTTTTGGTTCTTGTGTTTTTGTTGTTTTCATCAGAAGGCATAAAAAGGGACCAATATGCTTTTCTTTCTTACGAAAAGAAGATAATAGACATTTAAGTTCTGGATAGGATTCTCGGTTGCAAACCCTCTTAGCCAGAGAAATTCCATGGAGATTAATAAATCTCTGTTGGTTTCTGCCAGCTGAAACTCTTTTGCACTCAGAACTGAATTTAAAAAAAAAAAAGAAAAAAAAGAAAGAAAAATTTTGCTTATTCAGTATTGTTTTTCTTCCCATAAAAGTGTCTGGCTTATACTTATAACAGACATCAGAATGTCGGCCTCTAATTAGCTTCATTCATTTCATACAGTAACTATAGGTACAAAAAAAAATCTTAGTAAAAGTCTCCTCCCTTCTTTCTCTCCTCTAACCATTGTGTATAACGCATAGCTGAGGTTTTGAATTCATTAGGCCAAAAAAAATCATCACTTCTTTGTGAAAATGAGTATTTTCACTTTAAAATGAGTGAAAGGAACTGCCAGCCCTGAGTACGCTAGTACTGTAGCCAGCCAAACCTAACAATGCACAAACAAAAGTACCAAATACAAGAAATACAGCTCCAGTCACAATGTAATATTATAATATAGGCAATAGCAGTCTGGCACGAAGTCTTTTATTGCTGTTGGCAAAGAGTTCTTTAAGTATGTGTGCTTGTTCATCCAAACGAAAAACAAAAATGCAGTGCATGAGAAATCATAGTTGCCTCATCTTTTTTTCTCTGGTTATATACTCAGAGATCTAAAGATTGCTCACTTATTGATTCAAACATTCTCTTCTCAAATCTTTCCTTAGGAATGCAGCCATTAGTCACCTGACTATTCTCACTGAAGCAAATTCTGTTCTGAGAAATACCCAAGTAGGTTAAAGCAGAAATAAGTTTTAAAAGTCTCTGTAATCCAGTTTTCTTCCACTGACTTCAGTGTTGCCTCTTACGAGCTTGACCTATGATTTGTACGTGTTTAATTTAAAGTGTGATCTATGTATATAAAAACCATGCATATATATAAAAATCTAATTTTATATGTGTTTATGTAATATGTGCATAAAGAATGTCTGGCAGCAACTTGTATTAACCATCATGAAGGGCTCTGGTTCTCCTGTCACTCACTGAAGTTTACAGCAGTTGCTGCATCAGGCCTGATGCTCCTCTAAGGTACCTCGTCTGAGAGCTATTAAACATCCCCAGATGAAACTCAAGCCCTTTGCTCTCAGTGAGCATGAGCATCAGCAGAGGTGAGGAAAGGGAGGAAAAAATTCCCAGATTGTTACAGATGGACTGAATGAAATGTTCCTCCAGTTCCTTTGCCATCTTAGGCAATACTGGTATTTAGTTTCTTGTCTGAGATGCACTTGGGTCTCTCTCAGGAGTAAATGTATTTTGTCCTGCAGGTAAATTCCAGCAGCAACTTATATACACATATATATCCTTCTTTAGCCATCAGGGCATCAGGAAGAGGCTGAGAAATGTACCAATTGACACTGGATTTTTGCTAGCATTTAACTGACAATAATTCCTTCTAAAATAGCAGAATTAGCCCCGTAAATATTACATTCTTAATCCAAAAGCCATAGAAACCTATGAAGAAACATCCGCTAAACTCACAAGTTGTGGATGTGTCATTCTATCCCACTAAAAAGAAACAACTTCGCAGTCATGTTCAGATACAATTTGCTGTAAAAAATGGAGTCCCTGGCCTTTCTGTGTATAGATTTAATGATACAGTTAGCACCTCATTAGACCGAGTTGATAGCTTGAAATTTTCATGAGAAAAACTCGACCAAGCCTTTTTTAACCCCATAATCAAACTGGTGATTCTGGCAGTGTTTAACTTGTGGGAAAGTATGTTGTGCCATGCTGTCTCCATCTCAGGGACTGCACCACCCTGCCCTACCTGCTCTCATATTTAGATTTCCAGTTGCCAAGGCCCAGCTACAGATGGAACAGAAGGGAGATGCCTACTGGGTCTCACCTCAGCAAGAGGTGGAGATTAATTGGCCACATGTTGTTGAACACAATTAAGGCATTACTTGTTTAAAGAGCAAGATTAGCAAATAAAATAAGATTTGCTGTCTTTGGTCACATTCAGTGATTCCTTGGTGCAGTTAAACCTTTCAAGGATCCATGTCCCACGCAGGATGCACCGCCTGGTGCAGGTGTTCATTACAGCTCATCTGCAGGATGCCAGGGTTAAGAATCATCCCTGCCTTTGTCTGAGTAAAGACCAAGTAATGTATGAGACCATCAGTGAAGAGTTTAGTATAAATTCAAGCAGTAAAGAAGGCTGGCATTGATGCTTGCTTGAGCAAAGCAGAAATTCTGCTTTCATTCTTTCCTCATTTTCACAACGTCTCAGCACTGGTCTCTGCCATTTACCAGAGCCACAGCTTCTTTCTTCCCATTTTTCAAGGCTCAAAAAGGAATTTACACATGCCATGCACACTAAATTATAGAGAATGGCAAATACAATGCCATAAATAAAGGGAAAAAAAATTCAATAAAAAAGCCCACCCAAAAAAAACCCTAAAGAATAAAAAAAAATCAAGAACTTAGTCTGTGGAATTAAGAAAGAGACTGGATCGCTGCTTGTGAAAGCAGTTTGAGAGACATCCAAAGGGAAGTTAATTCAGGATTGTGGCTGATGTTTCATGTCAGTTCTGACAGTAACAATTGTTCCTGTACATGTTGACAGCTGAAGATGAGTGGCTAAAAAGGAGACATTTTCTAGTCTCAGCTCAGAAAGCACTGTTACCTAAGTCAGTTGAAACAAGGGACTAGGAATTAATTAAATAATTTCAAATGTCAGCTATATCAAGCCTTCAACAAATTTATTCCCATTTTTTTAAATTCTTATACCTTCGATTTAAAGATGATCTTTGCAAACCATTTCACCAGGTCATAATCCACTTTTGCTTGATTTGACATACTGATGAGTGAACATTACAGAACAAGAGTTATACAAACAAATGAACATGCTTGAAGGAGTACTTTTTAATTGACTTGTACAAAGTACAGAAATTTCTAAGTCATTCTGCAGCAATTTACTCTCACGGACTTCTACATAAGCAAGTTGGTAAACATTCTTATTATGATTCCTGATTTGTTTTACAGTAGTCTTCAAACACATGAAAGACAAATCCAGACAAAGGAACAAACAACATCAAAGGAAGATGCAATATCTGTTCCCAAATCTTAGTCAGATTCATTCATTCTTCTTTGCTCTTCAGATTTCTTTTTTTTTTTGACAAATACCCTCATACTTCTGTGGCCAAAGTACTGTTTGTAAAACACATTAATCATGTATAGAAAATGGACATCAGCCTTGAGACATAAAACCATGGTTCTGCCTTTTATGGTCCTTAAAGACACATGGCAGCTTCTTTAAGATATGACATAAGCCCAAGGCCTCTGTGCTTGCTGTCAGTACAGAGCAGCTTGGTGATGAAGGAACAACTGTGGCTGATAACTCATTAATTTTGAGCTGAATAATTGCATTCTGCTTCCATAAAATATATTGTCCTTCTAGTTATATTCCCCTTCATGCATTATTCTCTTCTGTGACAATGCTGCCAAATATCATGGGACCAGGTTGCCCAATTACACTGTCATTAGCCGTGTTAGACTTTCTGGGCTCAGTTTTGACAAGGCTGTTTGTAGTACAGGTGGGGAAAAAATATATTTTTCAGCACACTGGATCACATAGACAAGCAAGCAGAGCAAGAAGTTTAAACACTGCTGACACTATGTATAGTCTTATAAGTTTAGCCCCCAAAATAAATGTATTGCCTCTGAGGACAGACCACTTCTTAACAATTTTCTCTTACATCACAAGAATGGTGATTAAGATTAAGATTAAGATTAAGATCTGTGACCATGCTTTACTTTATGAAATTTTGGTTGGTTGTGTATGGCTTACCTGCATGCCATGACTGTGTCTAAATTTAGATTTGTCACACTGTAGCTCACCTCTGGCTACATTTGTACAATTTTTATGCAGAAATGTGGGAGTGAGATGATGGTTACGATAGATCTGAGTTAACTTAAACTCAACTGAGATGGTGAAGGCAGGTCTGAGTTTCAGCCTCACAGAAGTCAGAAAGTGGATGGTGCACGTGCTATCCCCAGGGAGTGACAAACTCTCTGTGCTCTGATGGCAAAGACATTTCCCAGGCACTCAGAGGTGATGGTTTCTTTAATCCCTCACTCCCAGGGACTATGGCAGGGAATTTAGACCCACTTAATCACCTCTCTTTGCCAAAATATCTCTGAGACTACTAGGAGTGGAGGAAAACGTTTTGTGATGGTTCACCCTCTGTTTGCAGCATGTGACCTGTATCTCATTCTCTACACTGTTTAACAGCCAGGCAATGTGGGGTTTTCTGGGGTTTGGGGGCAGTGTGGCTCTTTCTGAGCAATAAAGAATCATTGAAAGTTTAACACAGGTGAAGACGGTGTGATATGGGTTAAATGAAGCAACCCAAAATATCAGTGAATACCACTGCAGAAAGGAGCCTGGCAAATCTAAGGAAGACATGTGGGTGAACTGCTCCAATTTTTCCCTAAATGTTAAAATATTTTTTGCTAATAAAGTTAAATAATCCAAATATGCAGCAAAAATAACCCACATTTAGCTGGAGACCTTTCCAAGAAGTTTATTTGTAGTTGAACTCGTTATGACTGTATCTATTTTCTGCTTCTGTTTAAAAGAGTATGAGATTAATGAATTTTTACAACTTAAAAAATGAATAAACGTGTCAAATACAGGAATTATTTGTAAAATTCTGTAAAAAATATTTGTCCTCATAGCTGCATTGTTGCAGAGCCATTGTCTCACACCCATGAGGTGGAGAGTTCAAATGGCTCTAGAAGTTATTAATAAAGTTTGTAACACGTATGATGGGAGAGATACACGCATGTACAAACACAAGACTAGTTTTGCACTGGAGGATTGTTGGAACAAAGGCGTCAAGATAAATAATACATATACAAACTCAAATACTCTCAAGCTGGTTCCACTAGGCCAATCCAGCCCTTCCTGTGCAAAATTGCAGAGAGGTTTGGGGTGTTTCAGCCTGGAGGGATTTCAGAGGAAAGGGGCTTGTGAAGAAAACTACAGTAAAAACGTAGGGATTACCCAATAGTGCAAAGAGTTTGAAACAACTTCTTAAGTTTCACTTTGGACCTGCTACCAAGCTATGTTTTTAGTGCAAAGGTGAGACATCAAATATGATTGCTACAAACCATATGTATTTTAAATAAATTGGAAAATTTACAGTTCATTTAATGTATAGCAACACTAAAAGAAATGGTTGCTCATCTCTGGGAACATATCAATGACCAAACTTACTGCCTTGTACTGATGATGCAACTTAGTATTAAGGGTCTATCCTCTCTGCATGGTGTTTTATGGTTGGAGAACAGCCCTGCAGGGAATTACAACAGAAAAATCGCTTAATCTGAGCACACAGAAAGATGTTTCCTTAAAAACTCTGAAAAGTAGGGGCAGATAAATTTATGTTATCATTGCAGTGACTATTAAGTGTGGCTTCCCCTATAACCTGGGTGTCTAAAGGTCTACAGGAGGATTAATTAAATACTATAACACAGAGAGTGAGTTGAGCCTTGTAGGAAATAAAAGCAAATTTATAAAATTACATTTAATCACTATCAGCTATTCTTCGGTGCATGAATGAATAAATGCTCCTGGGTTAGATCTAGTCAGGATATCACATCATCATGTTATTCACAAGACTTTGAAAATGTGAATAACTCTGTGATCAGTGATCCTAATTATTCCTACAGGAGCTAAAGTTGAGTTACTAAGTAGAAAGTGTTGATAAGAGAAGAATTATTTTCTAGCAGAGCACACTTTAACATTTAGCAGATAATGGACAACTGCTTACATTTCGCTGTAATGTTTCGGTATGAATTAAATTTATTTCTTAATATTAATAATGGGACTCTAATTTCTATGATGGGTTTAATTCTGAAACTTACCAAAGTGTTTTACATATTGTATTATTTACATCATATTATTTAGAAATTAGATCTGGTTCAATGGCCTCAGATTTTTTTTTTCTGTGGTCATCAGATAAGTCCTTATCTAAAGGATGTAATAAATAAACCCATGGCATAGCTGTCTCTGCAAACTCCTCAGAAAGTCTCTTACAGAAACATTTCACATTAGCAGAGGATGAGAAATTTTAAAAATTGTCTTGCATTGAAGTTCTAAGTAGCATATATTTAAAGCTGGAATATAGTTGTGTCTTTATATGAAATAAACCAAAGGACTTTTCCAGTCACAAAGAGTTTTGGGTGTTAAACCACCATTATCTTTGTGACAAAACACCACATCTTAATACCATAGCTTGGCTTCAGCTTTCTATTAACTTGGGTTCTGGGATCAGTTCTTATCTCAGTTAAGTAAGCAAATATTATTTATTCCTTGGTAACTTCTCATAAGAAGATTAGATGGTTGAGGCACTGAAATCCATACCTGTTCTGCAATGCTAGTTTTTGAAATCAAACCTGAGGTGATTTCAGTATGGAGGGTTTGTCCTGTGAAAATGTTTAAGATGGCTATTGAACATTGAAAACAGAAATTAAGATTGCAATACCTTACATTGATTTTTAAATTTTTTTTAATATAGATGCTCCTTCTAAAATCTTCTGCATCACTCAAGATCATGAAACAGATCCTAAAAAGCATGTAGAAACCTCAGGCAAAATTCCAACACATTCAGGAAGAAATGAAGGAAAGCCCCAACTATACTGCTGGAGCCCCTCAGAAGTGAAAACTTTCTGAAGACTCATAAAATCAAATTCTTAGGTGCTCCTGGAAGTTTTCTATGTTTCATGAACTGACCACCAGGGCACTTTAGGCCAGCTGGAACATAAAAATCTAGAAATCTTTGGTTCAAAGTCCATTTGTCGATAAATTTATTGGTCATGATCAGAGCATATACAATCTCTTGGGCTGTTTTCATGTTTAAAATGATGTGAAACCACTGGTTTCAGAAATGAGACTAGTAGATTCTAAGACCTGTCAGCATGAAGCTATTTGGAAATACCAACCTGATCATGAAGGAGAAAACCCCAGTCATAGTGGTGTGGGGTTGCTGAGTAAATATCTTTGTCTTATGTGGGTCCTTCCTGCAGGCAGCAATGGAAGATTTGGGGATACATCAAGATAGACACAAGAGATACCTGATCTCTAATCCAGTTGTTGAGTTTCTCAGCTGAGGAAGAGCTCCTCCTGCTCCTTTGTCTCATTTTGCTTTACATCAGTACTGTAATCAACACGTGACAACTGGAAAATGTGGAAATCAAAGTCTGTCGCTTGGACATTTTATGAGTTTTCTGGGTGAAAGCCTGCTGAGGTTTTCTTCCCAGGAGAAGCTCATTTTATCTTTGAGCTGTGTGTTCAAGGATATAGATGCATTCTTCTGCCCTGTCTCCCTATATGAGGAGCTGTGGTTTTCTTCCTCTCAATCTATGATATAGAGAAATGCTATCTCTCTGATTTTGTAAGCATTTTCTAGCAGTCTTGTACTAACCAAGAAGGAAAGCATGTTAGCTCTGTACCAGAGCACATATAGCCCAAAATCCTTCTGAACAATGGAGTCATTTTAATAAATCACATAAGCCCTTTGATATTGGAGTCAAAGCGTCCTGATTCAATGTTGGGCAGCAACAATAAAATTCTTCTTAGGGAAGAAGCTGGTTTATGCAAAGTACAAGAAGGAATACACGAGGGCATTAGGTTTTTCATAAGTATGACTCCTATCTTCTCACATGGACATTTTTCTGCTCTTGTTTTTAAAGAAATTAACATTTCTTTTAAAATCTAGGCTCTCTTTTCAGTCAGCTGGGTGTTTCTCTCGTAGGGTCTTCCAGTTAAAACAGTCAGCTGGAATACTTCTGACTTTAGGTTTTGTCACAGCTGCCAAGACAAGTACTCTGAAGCATTAATGCTGTTCAGTTCAGCTAAACAGAATATTTTTCATATCATTCCTAGGTACTCATTATATTAAAACAGAATATTTTCATTAAAATGGATATATGAGTCATTAAAAAAATAACATTTTTTAAATTCTCTTTCTTCCATGGCTAGCATCAAGGAAACAGTCATCCTATGCTACACTTGAATATCACAAAATTCACTTGTATTTCAGAAAAACATGTTAAGAGGATGCATGACCTGGATCTCTTCAGGTCAACTTTGTAATTCCCTCACTGTGAGAAGAGATAACCTGCAGTTTGAAGAAATTTTTACATGAATAAGGAAAGAAAGAAGCAGAACCCAACAAGAATTTGTGGTAAATTCACTGAGATTATCTAAGACCAGTCCCTGAGTAACCTTACTCTCATCTAGTTTTAATTTTCATCTCTTTGCTGATAGCCATGTAAGCACTCTCCATTTCAGACTAAGCCTTTCCTTCTCATGCCTCTTTCATGTGGTATAGCATCACCCCGTGTTTAACACAGAGAAAAAGTTTATAGTCTTCTCCTATAATTCTTTATTTTAGTTCCTAGCTTTTATCTACACTAATAAAACAGCAAATTCAGCTCTCTTCACAAATCCAAACAATTAACCAGATTTCTTACCTTTCTCTAACACGGTTTGTGTCTCCTTTCCTTGCTGATAATGCAATTGCTTTTCCAAGCTGTGAGCTGTACTATGTCCCTCAGCAACCATTACAATGTGTACTTGGTCCTCTAAAGAATAAAACTGATTCTCTATCTCTGCCCATAATTCCTTGTTTCAGGCAATTCCCTGGCTACACAGTGTAGCACACAGTCTTTAACGTGGCACAGGCCAGAGCCTTTCATAAATAAAATGAAATAAATCTTTCCTATTAAATGTCCAGTCTGGGAAAATTATTTGAGAACATTGGCCATTAAAATAAGGATAAGCTTTAGTACAGTTTAGAGATTTTTTTCTAACAGATGTGCTGTTTGAAAAATTTTAGCTGTTATATGAGGATCTATTGTTCATTTTTTTTTTTTTTAAAAAAGAGGAGGTGCATTAGATATTGGAGGAAGTTTAAAATTAAATGAAAACTCTGGTTTCAGAAAGATCTTATAATCCAATTTACTGTAACCTTGTACTGCAACTGCAGAAGAGCTATTGACAGACTCAGTTCAGTGTTCTGCTCATCTCCCAAGCTTAGCACAAGAAAGCCAAGGCACTCTGGAGGAGAGAGTGAGGTGGATATTAATCAGTGTCATGCCTTAGGCCAGTGGCAAACGTGGCTGTGTTTCCCCAGCATTACCCTTGAAGATGAGGTCTTTGGGTCTGTGGCTGTCCTGAACTGGCAGACAAAGCAAATACTGTGAGGACTGAGTTGTGTGATTAGGATTCTCTGTAGAGAATGGGAGTATTTTTTCTTTTTGCAAGCTGAGAAAAATTACTGCATATTTTCTAATTTTTTTTCCATCTGTCACCATACTGAAAGCAGGGACTGGTTCTGATTCTCTGCAGCCCTGTGAATTCAAAATCATTTAATAGATATTTTAGCTGGAGATGGAGTGTCTATACAAGTGTGTGCCAAAATGCCAATTTCTACGCTGAACAGCACCAATACTCCTGCATAAAAATGCCATACTTCTGATGGCTGTGACAGCTCAGACTGGCCCCTGATGAGATAGTTTCTACTTGCTCTGGAAAGCAGGCTAGCCCAGGAGACCTCTGAGAGCCAAGCTGCAAGCAACTGCTTGGACCACTGCTGGCATGGACAATACTAAATTGCCATGACAGATGACAGTCTGCATCTGCTTTCTCTGTGAAACATCAGCTCTGATTGAGATAGGAACTCATCAAGAGGTAAAATTTCTATCCACTAAATGCCTTTTGATGTTCCCATGGAGGCAGAAGTTCAGAACTGCTAATGAAGCTGAATTCACACAAACTCACTTCTGAGGAGCTGAAGGAATTAGCCCTGAAGGACACCATCCTCCCCAAGCATGTTCTATCTCCTGTCACAGCTCTTGTTTAGTACTGCATGACTAGCACACTCGAAGCCATATTTAGGAGAGGAAAGCCATAATTGTCCTCAAAATAAAATTTCCTATAAGCCAGTATGGACCTTTGATCCGCAAGAAGCTGCATCTGCTGGATCCCAATGTCTGTACTGGAAAATCTGGATGAGAAATCTGATGAAGAGGCAGAAAGATCAAGAGTGGTGTTCCAAAGGAAAAGAAATCCAAATAAAGACAATCTGGGACACTAAATTGTCTAGAGGAAACAAACTAGCTTGCTTGTCATGAGGACTGCACCTGGAAGGCAAAGAGAGAGCTAGGGGTGAAGTTTTGTACATGTCTTTATAACAGCATTCAGAATAATGGGTAACACAATCTGTAATATAATCTCCTTTATTGCTTCAGTAGGAGGTTGGTATTTGTGTGTACATGCTGAACATACATGGAAACAGGCAGGAAAAATAAACATAAATTAATAACTCCATGATGCAATATACATGACAATGTACTAGGGGCTCATTAATAATGGAACATGTGCAAAAATGAACTATAGCAGAATCCAAATAAAATGAACCTGGAGTGGTCTTGCAATGTAATATTAACTGATGCAATTAAACAAACATGTGACAAAGTAATAGTAAACACATGCATTCAACTATTGTGGAATTCAGGACTGGCCTCTCAGGCTAAGAAATCACAACTTTATATAATTACCTTTTCAGGATAAGCTAATGCCAAGTTACTGGTAAAATATTTTCTTAAGTATCTAAATGCTGCCCTGGAATAGCTGGTGTTTGCAAATCACTATGAAAAAGAAAGCTTCTTTTCCTCTGTCAGTGATGCAGATCGACAATTTTTTTCTTGTTAACTGTAGAAACATTTTTCACTGTCAGAAAGATGGGACCTCTAGATGTAAAGGCCTCTAAAATGTACATGGTGCTTACATATAAACTGTAAGATTGAAAAGAACAAGAGAAAACACATAACCTAGACCTGAAAATATTACTTTACTATTTTTACAACAAATGAGCAAACTTGCCAGAATCTGCCCAAATATACTATCTTCTGAAAAGTCATGCAGACACTCACTGGAATGCCTGAATAATAAATCCATGGCTTAGCCTGTGTCACATGGGATTCACCTCCTCCTAACTGCCTCCAGAAGTTGTGGTTTCATACTGGGCACACATGCACCTCCTGAAATTCTCACCTCTCCCATCTCCTAACCATCAAAGGCAACCAAACAGAAATATTTACATTTAGCAAGGCCTTAAGCACTGAGGATGATATTTAGAAAGTCCTCTCAATCCCAACTCATCAGTGTTCCTGTCACAGAGCTGCTGCTCTGCTGCGTCAACCCAAATCTCCCACTTAATTTGTGCTGTGGGAGGTGACACACACATCAGCAAAGAATGCTGTCATCACACATCCTCCATTGCCACTCACTGCAACAAGGCCTGGTGTGGGGTCAAATATGGGGCACGCACTTTCCTTTTTGTGCTGCTGCTGTCTTTTGTCGGAATCTGGAGAAATCATAATATTGACCCCAAAAAAGTAAAATACTGTGATTCTCCACACCCCTCTACTCATCAACAGTCAGTGCCTACGTGCACCCCACTGAGCTCCCAGGTATGGATGCACACCTCAACCATATTTCTCTTCCATGTCATCATGAAATCAGGTGCATGCTGATACCCTCACCCCCTCAACCATATGCTTACTGGTGTGTCAGCAAAGCCTCCTGTTTTTTCAGGTATTTGCAGCCTGTCAACTAAGTTTTTGGGGATAAAAGTTCAAAGATTTGGGATAGAAGATGGCAGCTGAGAGCACCATGGATTTCTATGCACAAATGTTGATGGATACAGTTCAATAAAAATGACAGTGCATGATACAGCTCACACAGAATTCACCGTAAACCAATCAACAATTTCACTAATAAAGTTCATCTCCAGGTACAAATTAACATCTACATAAGTGTTTTAAAGCCTTTTTTTAATTTCATTGCAAACATCTGCATAGGAAATACAAGCTGTCTCTGTCTTACGATTCAAGGGACATGCTATTGTTAAGCAATGCAGTCAAGCTGAATTTAAGATTATTATGTTTTATCAAATCACATTTAGGTAGGCTATAAAGTTTACATTTAGGTAGGCTATAAAGTTTACAAATAGGCTTCTAATCCAGACAACAAAATTTTTTTACAATTTTTTTTTATGTTTAGTCACATCTTTAAGGAAGTCGTCTTAGTGTGAACACATCTCACACACAAACATGTGTATAATATACAAGCACAAGGAAAGACTAATGGATGGAGGAAGGTTATTCTGTAGCTGAATTACTTTATTGGCTGCCACAGGAACAAGGAGACTGGTATGGTCTGTTGGATTCATATTGCCTTGCAAACTAAGCACATGCCAACTACTAAGTAGTACAAGAAAATAACATTGGTGTGGCCTGTGACTTTCAGATTAAGATAATTAGATGGATTTTAAAGACAGGGCAGTTTTGACCAAAATTGACCAAATTTCAGCCATCTAAATGCTATTTAATGTGTACATTAAATTGTGCTCTCAGTCCTGCTTTTAGAAATTGTTACCAGTCCTTTAAAAAAAAAAAGCAAGAAAGCAAAAAAGTTGTATCATATAAATTATTGAAATAACTCCTAAGAGCCGCTTAATGTAAAAATCCATTATCTAAACAAGATCACCAAATAGCTAGAGAGCATTTTGGCAAGAAACATCTGTAAATCGATCGATTTTTCTTTTCTCTCAAATAAACTAGTTCATACATAATAAAATTGCTGATACCTTTTCAGTATAATATTAAACAAAAATAGTATATCTGAATCCTGTAGAAGAGAAACTGGCATAAAATCACAGATATAAAACCCAGCAAGGAGGTGTTGAATTTCTGATATAAAAGTAATAAAATACAATACACAGTACTCAGAAGCTTATTAATCATTCTCATAAGAAATTAAATAAAATGAGCACTGATTTATTTTGCAGGCAAGAGCTGCAAAGAGTGACACTGGCTTCCTAGAGTCAAGTGTCAGACCAGCACACTCAGGAGAGCCCGGGAGGAGCAGGTACATGTGCTCACACAAACTCTGACCTGTGGTCTGGATAAAGCCATGTGGTCACTCCTGCATCAGCTCACAGACTTGGCTGAGGAGCAGAACTTGCTAAATGAGCATTATACAAGATGAGTATTGGCAATTTCATGATCTGGCCCTGTGAGAGTCAGTATCACAGAATCATAGAAGAGTTTGGGTTGGAAGGGATCTGCTTCTAGCCTCCTGCCATGGTCAGGGACACCTTCTACTAGATCAGGTTGCTCAAAAGGTCTGTCCAACAAGACCTTGAACATTTCCAGGAATGGGGCATCCACAGCTTCTAAACAACCTGTTCCAGTGTTCCACCACCCTCTCAGTAAAGAATTTTTTTCATAATATCTAAACTGAATCTGCTGTCTTTCATTTTGTCCTAGTTTAGGACAAATTAGGGGAAAATCTCCAAAGGAGGCCCCTTAAAGGAAAAAGGAACCCTCCACTACTTCGCCCCTCCCCCAGCACTCACCGGGTTCGGGAGGAATTACCTCAGAGGGAAAGTGGAAAAAACTTATTTATTAAGGAACAACAAAAAAAACACTCCCCAACACAAGAAGAAACAGTCCAAGATGACAACAGATGTTTTCACCAATCCGAGAGGGGGTGAGCAGTCTCTGTTGGGAAGGGTGCCAAAGCGTCTCTCAGGTGCAGACTCCGGGCGGGTTCCCGACGTCCCCGAATCAGGGCCCGAAGCCGGTCCGATGTCTTCAGGGGAGGGGAGGAAGGAAAGAAGGGGAAAAACGAAAGCGGAAAAAATAGAAAAAAAACAAGCAAAAGCAAGCAAAAGAGCAAGAGAGCAAAGCACGCCAAAGCAAGCCTAAGCTAGCAGCAAAAAGCCAAGCCAAAAGCCAGCAGCCAGGGGAGGGGCCAGGCCACAGACAAAACAAACTGAGAACATGGGAACAGGGAAAAAAAAAAACGATTGGGATACAAAGCATGAAAATGTCCTGTCACCCCAGGACACATTTTAAAGCCTTTACCCCTCGTCCTATCACTATGTGCCCTTGTAAAAAGTCCCTCTCTGGATTTCTTGTAGCCCCCTTTAGGTTAGAAGTGGGGCTGTTGGAAGTTGTCCCCAGAGTCTTCTGTTTCCACACTGACCAACCTGAGCTCTGTCAGCCTGTCTTCAATAGGAGACATCCTCAAGCCTCCTGGTCATCTTTGTGGCCTCCTTCACATCTTGTGCTGAGGCCTCCAGAGCTGGATGCAGGGTTCCAGGTGGGTTCTCACCAGAACAGAGCAGAGGGGCAGAATCCCCTCCCTGGCCCTGCTGCCCACACTGCTCTGGATGCAGCCCAGGGCATGGTTTGCCTTCTGGGATGTGAGTGCACATTGCTGGGACATGATGAGCTTCTCATCAATTTTCTCTGGAAACCCCTAAAAAGTCTGTTCTATGCTAAGTGTGGGCACTCACAGGTCACTCTGGAAGGCATCCCTTCCCTCCAGTGTGTCCAGCACACTACATAGCTTGGTGTCATTGCCAAACTTGACAAGGATATATTCAATCCATGTCACCAAAAAAGATGTCAAACATTATGTCTTTGGAGACAAGATATTACCAATGCAGATAAATGCAAACCTCTCAGTGTCTGATTATATGATGTGATAAATGCACCCACAATTCCTGCAATGCCTATAGGACTGTGAATATTGCAGGATTTACTCAGGCAAAATTCAGAATTTAATGAACGGAACTTATCAGTATGAAAGTCTTACATATATAAACATTACTAGTATTATGTTGCCAGAAGAGTGTTAGACATGAATGCTTATAAACAAAATACTAAAGAAAAAAAGCACGTTTTTTCCTTTTGCTTCTGAATTTCCCCTCTTCCTTCCTTCTCTCTTTGTAATAGGTCATGTGAGATTGCCCTTCTGCACGTGAACCGACAGAAATTCCTGGCAAATTTTTATACAGGACAGCTACGATAATTTCATGCCTCTTCAAACACACAGTAAAAGCAATCAAGGGAAAAAGAAATTAAAAACTAATTCTGCTATTTATTCTCCTCATTTATTTTATCAGTCATCCCACTGTCACACTGAATAATAATCAACAAGACTTGATACACACACTTAGCAGAGGGCAGACATCTTTGCAGCTTTCCAGAGAAAACTGCAAGCCCCAGGGAAATACTGATTTTCAGGGAAAAATTTGGATTAATCACAGCAAACGTGATGCCAGTGTTAACATTTCTGTTCACTCAGCTATCCAGGCAAGCTAACCATGATGCAAGTTTACCTAACTAAGCATATCAATACAGGAGAAAAAAATGCTTCAGAGCAGTTTGCTACCACAGAAAACTGCTGGTATGTTTGTAAGGTAAAGTAGACAGAGAGTCTACAAAGAGGTATAAAATTACAACGGAAGTATTGTGACAGACTACAGATAATTATTGCTTATAATGTCTGTCTGCAATTATTCAATTTTGTACTATTTCACATTTAGTAGCTTAGTGCTGGAATTAGGAGGCTAAGATAACTGTTTGGAGGAATTCCATTTTAGTCTCAATCCCTTTGTGGTGTTGGTTCAGAATGTCTCCAACAAAACACAAGATCAAAGTAAAACTATTATTTAGTTTTCATTGGAGATCCATTCTTGCTGGAGAAAACTGCCCAAGCAATTTTAGCGTTAGAGAATCTTAAAAGCCTGAGGGTTTTTTGTTGTGCTGTTTGCTTGTTTTGATTTGTTTGTATGATTATTTGTTTTGTCTTTTTTATTAAAGCAGTTGTGAAAATAATGAATTCAGCAAGATTAGATATGACTGTACAGAAATTTGTGTTTCGAGCGGTGCCTGGATGCACATTTAAGCTTTGGCTGTAATTAGCTTTGGCTGTATGTGTGAAGCACATCTCTAAGACAATGGCACTCCTGCATCCCCAGCACACTCAGCTCCAGAAGGATCATTTTGTTTGGTTTAACAGTGGAACATCAAGTGTATACTTGAAGTATAACTTCAAGTAGAAGTAGAATGGAATGACATGTCCCCAGCCCTATAGGACTAGAATTACAAAGGTCTCTTAAGGCATTTGTTGTGATTTCTGTAAATGCTCATAATGTCCTCTAACCCCTTAGAAAATGAAAATCACACAACTAAAAGCTCTTTAAAACATCTCTGTATATTCATTTGCCTTTGCATCACTGTCTACCACCTTCACAAACCTGGCCCTTTTAGAAATTTTTTTCCTACAAAGAGAAATTTTCTGTCCTCATTTTTATATCATTTTCTGTACAGAGTTCTGAGACACCATTTAGGATATTGACTTAGACCAGAGACTGTCTGAAGCCAATTTGTTCTCCTTTACAGTGAAAGGCAACACGTTACCATTTACTGTACCTCTGAGTGCAGTATTTCCTCTAACCATTCTACCTAAGCACACCTGTCTGTGACATTTAGAAGCTTGGTTTTCATTAGATGCCAAGGCTCACTGGAAATGAAACACCAAGAAGAACACACTGCTAGTGAAGCTCCAGATATCAGAGAGCTACTTCCTGACAGCTTGGCCACCACCTCCTTGCATCCCTCTTGAACAGCTGACAAGAAACAAAGACCACCAAGAACAGTAGTTCTTCATTTGTCAGCACTTCCAGGTATAGAGTTGAGACCAGAGGGTTCCTGCATTTCACAGCATGCCCCGTGTACCCCAGCACAACAATCCCATTGTTACAGTAAATTTCAGCATAGTATATAACATTTCCAATGTGGTCAATTTTAACATTACCTCTACTTGTCCTACTCTAATTCAGAAAGATCCAAGGAAGAGCTAAGGTAGATCTACCTACCTCTGCACAAGTACGACATATTTCAGTGTATTCAAAGCACTTATAGGAACTTGCAGAAGCCAGTGCACTCAAATACAGAAAATCCCAAAGCAGCTAAATTTTGCCGCTGTTCATCCTTTCCCTTTCCTCCTGGGAATCAGGCTCTGTACTCTCAAACTTTTTATTCTTTTTCCTTTGGTTCCAGAAATCTCTTGCCCACGTGCCTCCCTGTGCTTTTTCTCCTCCAAAACAGCCCAGTCATTCAGGCTGCCTGCAATCATCATGAGATGCAGCACAGGACACCTGACTTTGGAGTATTAGAGAAAAGGCCACAGGAAGGGCTCTAGAAGACACCCAGCTGTCCAACAACCCTGAGGAGCTGGTAGCACTCATTCAAAAGCACCAGAGCACCCTGGTTTTACTGCTGCTTCTTTCAAAACATTAATTGCTTTTGTAAGCTCACTAGATGCCTTATCTTACATGAGTCACAAAAATACTTTTTCCAATATAGACCCAAATATCCTTATGCAAAATACCCACTGCAGACAAAGTTTTTATGCAGGTTTAGTAATAATATTATTATCACAATTAATGATGTCCTTAAATGTACATAAAACATTCCACAGAACAACTGGTTGGTCTTTAAAGGAAATTTGCCTTTTCCCCTCGATAAAGTTTTCTCCTTGCAGAGGAAAAGAATTATGCTGTCCAAAAGGAGCATTATAAATTTTACTACTGGGCTAAATACAATGGTGCATAAATCTGGCAACTGTGAAGTCTTGCTAAATAGATAAATGTTTAGGGTTTTAGCCCTGCCATGTATCAAAAGGACCTTCCCCTACACTCTTCATCCTGACTGCTGCGAGCATTTTTAATGTAGGAATAAAACTCATTTTATTGTTTGAAAAATACCTGTGGAAAACTAGGCTCTCACAGTTAAAAATACTTGCCTTCATAGTTTAACATAAGTCAGCAGCAGCCTGCTAGGTTTCCCAGACTTAGAAAGGTTCATGGCCATGTCTGAGTCTCTTCCAAAGCACTCATTTGTTTCTCCAACACAAAAATGAAAAAAAAAGAAAAAGAAAAGTAAAGCAAAAGCTTTAGCTCTGTCTGTACTACTATTGGGGAAATCTGCTTGCCATTCTTATCCTTCAGTTGCTGGCCCACAAACTTCCCCAATTATTGCTGATTTTCCTGCTGATGCAGTCTTCCCTTGTATCCCTTGCATACACGCGCACATGCTGTTAGCTAATGGTCAGTATCTGTGGATTTCCCGGTATTTGGCACTCCAAGTCCAGAGGTGAAATGGAGCCCTTCCCCACGAGCTCATGGTTTATCTATAATGCATCATAATGCACATTCATGCCAACTTCCATGAGCTACAGCCTAGAGCCCAGCACAGACACTTCCCTCTTATCACTTTTCAACAATGAAGACTTTCCCGGGCATCAGTTCACACTCAGATTTCCCCATATTTTATTTGATAAATTATATGTAAGAGTGAATGGGGAATCAACATGATCCATATGTTAGTGAATATACAGCATCACCTCTTCAGCACTGTAGCCATACAGATTTCTTTAGTTTATAGTCTTTACCAAGTTAAATCAAATTTAATGTTACAGGAACTTGTCATGTCTATCCAGAAACCACCATTCACAATTTAGAGCCCCATAAAAATGATAATAAGAAGAGGAATTATATCTCTCATTGACTGCTACAGTTGAAATGAAGCTTATTCCTTTTTATTAAGCACTTATAAGGTCCTCATACCCTCTTATCTATTGCCTGAGGTGCTCATTCTCTCCAAGAAAAATCACTATTAATCCTTGTTTGTGCCACACAGTCCTCATAGTACAGCAGTGTGTCCAAAAAAAGGTGCCATTTAATAAAAAATGTAAGGTTATTACAGTTAGAATCAGTGTGGGCAAGCATAGATCACTTGTGGCTTTTGCTTTAGAATGCCTGGAAAAAGTCTCCATAATAAATATCCCCAAATATTATGATTATTTAATCAGAGATGGTACAAAAGCAGACAAATCTAGCAAAAAAATTGATTATATGTTTTGGAGATTCTGGTTATAGACCTATGAACCTTTACTGTTTGTTCATTGGTACGTATTAAACAGACCTTAAATTTATCTGACTTAGTGGTATTTTGCAAATTCCACCTTGAGGAAGGATATTTCTCTAACATGGGAGGTGCTTCTGTGGTTTATGTGGACAACTCTCCTGTACAGGGAATCACTCATCTGTGTCAGGAATTTGCAATGTCCTGAAGCACTGAATCCCATAATTGCAGCAAGCAGGGAGGCAGATTGCACAACCACATTTAAAATCCCTTTTCCTCTGTATGGAAAGGGCTTGTGTAGAATAGATACTCCTTTACAGGAAAAATAGTGACAAAAGGTGGTCATGGCAAAGACCTGCCCCAGACGGATCACTGAGGCAAACTGTGGGCAAACAAAAATTGCAGTGCTAAAGCAACAGGAACATCTCTGCAAGAATGTGGTATTAATGGAGCTTTCTTTCTTTCTCTTTTTCTTTCTTTCTTTCTTTCTTTCTTTCTTTCTTTCTTTCTTTCTTTCTTTCTTT